>JBAMIE010181780.1:0-13128 GCA_037177295.1 Kaempferia parviflora | reverse complement strand
TCCTTCTACTTTTGTTTAGAAATGTTAAGGGAACTTACACGTGTAAGATATAATTTTATGAACTTTGTCTCTTTATTCATCTGTCTTTTATTCTACTGCTTGCTTTGGTACATTTTGTATTATATTTGTTACATATTACTTGGCATTCCCAAGCATTATGGCAATCGAATATTTGACTTTGGCTACCGACAACTTATGTAGGGATTCCATTTAATGGTGGTTAGATCAGTTTCCCTTAATTGTTTGCTGATGGATACATGACCTATCATAAGTGAAGAAACATTTAAAGGTTGCTGGATCTCAAACAGATAGCTTATGAGTTACATGAAGATTTCCTTCAAAGGGCAATATAAAAATGGACGGAGACAAGTGAAAAATATGGTTGTTTCTTTTTCTGAGCAACTCTTCTCCCTAACCTTTTTTTTCTTTGTAGCAGTTTCTTTCTTCTTATTTGTTTTCATCTCGGATCAAAACCGACTTGAGTATCGGAGTGATCGTGCCGGTAGGGTCAGCCAACCCTAACATCTTTTACATATCAGACCACTGGATCTGAACCTTGGAGGAGCCGATTGAAGCTTTGCGTGAAGAAGAGCCCGAGAGTGTGAAAAGCAACACCGTCCATTTATGATGGTATCCGAAATTATTTCAGAACACCCCAAGTCACCAGAGTCCTTCCTTGAGCACCCAGCTTTAGTACTCATATATTGGCTCCACTAAGCATCTAAATTCAATGTTCAGATATCGATTTCCCCCGACTCACCAGAGTCCTTTCCCTGAGCACCCGACCTTAGTGTTCGGATATCGATTTCCCCTCGAGCACCTGACTTTAGCACTCGAATATCGGCTTTCCCCGAGCACTCAGCCTTAGTGCTCGAATATTGGCTCCCCTATGCATTGGGACTCAGATGTTGGCTTCTTGAGTATCATGGTTTCTTGCTATAGACTACTAGACTAGCATTCCCGATCATCAACACAATAGAGTATCTGGTTTCGGCTATCGACAACCTATGTGTATATTTCATTTTCACAGGGGTCGGATCTAGTTCCCTAATTGCTCGTTGATAGATACATGACATATCATTAGTGGAGAAATATCTAATAGTTGTCGGATCTGTTACCCTAATCATCCCTCAAGCAAATAGCTAATGGACTGTGCTGATAATTCCCTTACGAGGGGTCGGATTTAGACTTTGCACGGGCTGTGGGCCTGCGGCCCATCCTGAGCTGCTTAAGCTCACGAGTCGTAATTTTCTCGTTCTATATGGGCTATTTCGTAGTGCTCGGCTTATGTTCAGGCGGAGCTAGACACGACCCAAACCGATAAATCACGCAGGGTCCAGCCGGATGGGTCAGACCAAACCTGGCCCGGCTTTTTCTTAAACCCTAACCTAGGGTTTGGTGCTATTTATTCCCATCCCCGACTCTCAACCACTCTTCTTCTCGGTCTTTCCCTCTTCCATCTCTGGTTCTTCCACGCCGGCATCTTCACCGGCGAGAACGTCCGAAAGTCGCAGCCTGGATATTTTTCTTTCCCTCTATCGTCTTTCACATTTCATCCTTCTTCTTCTTCTTCCTTGGTCCTTGCGGACTCTCCGCTAATGGCTCCAGTGTCGCAGAACTCTAATCTGAAGAAGAAGTTGAACAAGAAGCTTCCAAGAGAGGAGGAAGTTCATGCGTCCTCCAAAGAGATTGAATCTCTCGAATTCGATCCAGGCTCCGAGGACGAGGATGACCGCAGCCAGTCCTCCGACCCGGAAGATGAATTATCCTCTTCGAGTGCTTCTTCCGATGGAGAACCCCTTGCCGACGATTTTCTCGGAGGCAGCGACGAGAGTGGTAATTGCGGCTGATCCACGCTTGTTGATTTTGTCAGTTATATTTGTCATGTGTGTGTGTGATGTTTTCCATGATTTGGTTTCAGAGGAAGTGGAAGAGCTGGGGTCAGATTCGGATGAATCTGATCTGGAGGCAAAATCAAGAGCCATAGACGAGGCAAAGGTGAGGGCAGAGGAGGAAGCGCAAGAGGAGTTGCAGCTTAATATAAAGGGGGAATCTGATGAGTTCATATTGCCAACGAAAGAGGTCTGTTTTGCCTCTATTTTTTTTTTCTTTTGGAATTCTGTAACTTCTGCCTTAACATTATCACGAAAGGTTCACTTTTTTGTACTGAGATATGAGTGATACAGGAACTCGAAGAAGAAGCTCAGCAACCGCCCAATCTTCAGAACATTCATAGGAGGATCAATGAAAGTGAGTAGGCCTATCTCCCTTATAACTAAAGTTCTTTCAATTTTTTTTTTTACTGTGTAATATATTAAAAATTCAATTTTCTTCTGTGGGGTTTAATTGGTACTATTAATCCCTTTGATGCTTTTGGCAGTTGTTCGCGTGCTATCTAATTTCAAAAGTCTGAGGCAAGAGGGCGCTTCAAGGAAGGACTATATTAATCAGCTTAAAACGGATATAATGTCTTATTATGGATACAATGAATTTCTAATTGAAACTTTCATGGAGGTGCTGATGATGGTTTCCATGTATTATTGTCATTTACTACGTTCCACACTATTGATTTCTCATCTCTTTTACTTGCCTGATTTTATCAATTTAGATATTTCCAGCTGTTGAACTCATTGAGCTACTTGAGGCTTTTGAAAAGGGCCGACCAGAATGCTTGCGCACAAATACTTTAAAGGTAGCCAGAATCTAGTGCTATTTGTTTCTTTTTCAAAAATCTGGCATCTCACGATAGTTAATTGCTTGATGAAATGATGCTTTTATAATTGTTTTTCCCGTCACTGTTACCCATTCCTTTCTGCTTCTAATTTTTTAGTTGTTAGACTCGTAGGCGTGATCTTGCTGGTGTTCTAATAAACAGAGGAGTGAATTTGGATCCAATAGGCAAATGGTCAAAGGTAACATCAATGTCACGGTTCTTAGATGTTCTCTATATATTCTCTCTTGTAGAACCTTGGAGAGTTAACCTTGGAGAGTAATGTGTGGATATACTGTCACAGGTGGGCTTAGTTATTTATGATTCTCAAGTGCCAATTGGTGCAACGCCTGAGTATTTGGCAGGACACTACATGGTGTGCATTTTGTGACAATATTTCCTTGGCGATCAATTAATTTGTCTTATTTGTTTTCTTTGTACTTCTAACATTTTTTTCTTCTGCTTTTTAGAAACAAGCTGCAAGTTCATTTTTACCAGTGATGGCTCTAGCTCCACAAGAAAAGGAGCGAATAGTTGACATGGCGTAAGTAGCTTTTAGTATATCCTTCAAGAGCTTCTACTACTATTCCTTTCTTTTTAGATTGACGGATGCATTACATGAGTTCATTCATCAATAGCATCAACATGTAGAATTTTTAACTCCCTATCCAAAATTAAGGTACATTACATTGCTTGTTTATTTGAAATATAATCAGCTTGGCCTTTCTCTAGAGTGTAGATGATTTAATATCTTGAGTTATTCCACGTGCTTGCAGGAAGTATGTTTTACTTAGGGTTGATAAGGGTTCATAGGATGCAATCTCCTCTGAAGAGAAAGATCCTACAACTTGATATTTTTGGCTTATTCCATATATTTTGATTTTTCTTCCACCCTAGCATCTTCCATTATGTACTAGAGTTCACTATCTTCTCTAGTATTGCCAATCCTCCTCAATCTTAGCTCTTGAATTCACAATTTGCAACTAATGTACTAATGCAATTAAGTTCATTGATGATCTTGCTAATGGAAACCAAATAGGATAAATTTGGTACGCGCAACACAAATTGGAGAGCAACTATTTTTGTCAGTCTTTTTGAATTTTTTTTTAGCAATTAAGTTTATTGATTTTTTTTTGTCTTTCTGCCTCTTTTATTTTTTGTTGAATACATTAGTCCAAATGTGAGTCATCATGCCCATGTTCTAATTATTGTTCCTTTTGTTCTGTAGTGCTGCTCCAGGTGGTAAAATTACATATATTGCCGCCCTTATGAAGAATACAGGCAAACACAATGTGCTTTACTTGATTAGTTGTTTAATTGCTTCAATTTTATTGGAAATTATGCTAACATTAATAAGTGGGTTTACTACAAAGAATACAATAAAAATATTAGTGACCAGAAATTTTGTGTGAACCTTATAGATGATAGAATGAAAAGTGTATGGGTTGAGATGATATCGATATGTTTAAAGAGAATCATTAGTTTCTTTAGGTAGAAAAGTTGAATAATTAGAGTGGAAAATATAAGACAGAATCAAAGAAGCTTGTGAGTTATCAAATCTGTACAACATCCAAAAATATCCAGACAAACATGATTTGGTAATGATAATAATTTTTATCAAATACTTTTTATTTCTGGTTATTATCATATGAGACTATCCAAACTTCCAAGTCTCTTTTCCCCACATTCGAACATTTGATTGAAGCTTTAATCAATTTGAATATTACTCGTATAGTTATATAATATTTCATAGAGCTCAATTGAGGGATCAAATTCATATAGCACCCAAAATATTCCAGACAAATATTGTTTGGTTGTGATAATGGTTTTAGCAAACATTTTCACTTGTATATCTTTTTATGACCATATGTGACTATCCCAATTGAGAAGTAATTTTTAATCCATTAATTAAGTGATATTACTGGGAATATTTCCTAAGAAATCATAATTGCCTTTGACTTGGCATTTCAATTTTTTATTACTGATGAAGGAAATTCAAGACATTATTGAATACCATCTATACTATAGACTTCAAAGTAAGATGACTTCTAGTTTTACTAGTATTCTCATTGATATACTTAGATGACTTGAAAGATAAATTAACCTATCTCAAAGGATTCAGAAGCATGAATTTATATGTCAATGCTATTTTAAATTAGCAATCACTCTTAGTTTCTCCGCATTATCTATGCTAGCATAATAAAAACTAGCAGAACAACATCCCAAGATATTGAGCTAATGCTTTACATGTGCTATGGAGCTATGTTCTAGTACATAGGAGGGAAAGTTACATCACGTTTCCTGTAGGTGTTTGTTTACTATGGAAGCCAAAGAAATTTCCTTACTACAGATTAGGAGCATATAAGATGTCTGTGGTTCAGAACATATTATTTGATTTATGTGCTAGTTATATAGTCACTTCCCACCATGGTTGTTTGGGTAATTTGATTGCTTCTGAAGTTATTGAGATTTTCTTTGAATTTCTTCATCTTAATTCTTCCAGGAATAATTTATGCAAATGAATTTAAAGAAAGCAGGCTGAAGTCACTTACAGCTAATATACATCGCATGGGTGTTACTAATACAATAATTTGTAACTACGACGGGAAGGAGGTTAGTTATGAGAATATTAGATTAATCTAGTCAGTGAATGGCCAAATTAAATTGCTGACCTCAAGATATCTTTTGCTGTTCCTGTATAATTTCAACTCAGATGCCAAAGGTTCTTGGGCTCAATTCTGTTGATAGAGTATTGTTGGATGCCCCTTGCACTGGTACTGGGGTAAGTTGAAAAGTTATTTTAGTCAAACATTAAGGCAGCGGTAAATTCCTTTGTTTGGTGAATTATGTGAAACTAGCTGACCTTTTTGTTTGAAGGTTATATCCAAAGAGCAATCTATTAAAACATCAAAAACAATTGAAGATGTCCAGACTCGTGTTTTCCTGCAAAAGGTAGTTGCCATTCCTATATAATGTTATTTATTTAAAATGGTTGATTGGCACTTACAGCAACTACAATGGTGAGAATAGATCATACTGTTTTACTTTGTTGTGTGAAAACTATACTTTAATGTGCTTGTGCATTTAAGTAGTGGTACATAAATTGCATTTAGCATATGCAGATGAAAGGAAATGGTTAAAGGTTTAATATTTTTTTAGATAGTTGTGCATGGGTATATAATTTTTAATTAGGTTAGAAATTAGAATAGATGGTTTCACATTTTGTTCAGATGAAAGGAATGATATGCTGAATCGAACCTGAACACTTTTATAAAAAAAATAAAAAAAATATAAAACATAAACCAATTGTATGGATTCAGTTTGAGTCCAACTGAATGATCTGCACTCTCCCCATATTATATCTACATTAATTTAATGCAATCTAGTTTTCTAATTTTCACTCTCTCTGTGGTTTTTATGTCCAAGCTAGTCATGGTCATGGATATAGTATTATACGATAGTTTCTGTGCTGGTTGAATGCTGCATAGACAACTGCTTACATTTAAAAGCAAACTTCTTGCTTGATGGGTATCATTATGATTGGTATGTGAGAGGTATTGGCATAGAGCATTACCAAGATTGTCATTGGACCAATTCTCGAAATGCTATTGTGATCCAAATACTGGATTTAGACAAGGAAAATCGAATTGTGCAGGTGAACTTTACCAAGTGATGGACTTATCAAGACCTGTTTTTCCTAGACTCAATATATTCTGGATTACCATGCCCAAGAATGAGTTAATCTTCTTTGTGGTTAACACTCACACATGAAATAAATTTAACTAAGATGAAGTGTGTTGCATAACTATAATCCAGATTAAGTCTTCTGCTTCGTGGTGGTGAATATTCAATTATTAAACAATCTAAACTTTGCAACTGACAGATGAGGAACATTGCATCCATTTATGAAATTATTTGTTTTATCATTGCTTTTTCAGCATAAAATTTCAATCAAATTATGGTTGATACGAGAATCATTCAGATTCCCATGTTTATATATGCGTTGATGTTTACATATTATGCACTTTCAATGATGTCTAATTAGCCATCTGTTGCAGCAACTCATTTTAGCAGCAATTGATCTAGTAGATGCTAAGTCAAAGACAGGAGGATACATAGTATATTCAACTTGCTCCATGTTGGTTCATGAGGTTCGCAAAATATTAAGTGATCAGTCAAATTGATGCTAATATTCAGTATGTTGATTTTCTTTTTTTTTTTTTGGGTCTATTATTCATGTTGTAGAATGAAGCAATTATTGACTATGCACTAAAAAAGAGGGACGTAAGAGTTGTGCCATGTGGATTGGACTTTGGTCGCCCAGGGTATGACCTAAAAATATTTACTTGATTAGTGTCTCATTGTCATTTGCTATCCCTGATGACTTTTTATTCTCCCCAACAGATTCATAAGGTTCAGGGAACACCGATTTCATCCATCTTTGGAGAAAACAAGGAGATTTTATCCGCATGTAAATAACATGGAAGGATTTTTTGTTGCTAAGGTATAATTTTCCTTTATACATTCCAACTCACTAGCAAATTTTTTTATTCTTTGAGGCCCCTGATACAGAAATGCAATCTCCATCAATTTCAGTGATAAGCAATAAGATATTCTTTTTTCTTCTTTTTTTAAATGAAAAAAATAAAATAAAATTTCAGAATGTCACAATTACATTTTTCTTTTTGTGTCTTGGAAAATTGTTACTCATTGCTACTCTGCATATCTGTTTGTAGGTTGTGCAGTTCATGATTTATATTCATGCTATAAAATTGTTATCATCCTTAGTATGGTAGAATTCCTTTAATTTTATTAATTAAAATTTATGTATCATTTCTTTGATATTTAGGGAAGTTTAGGACTTGGTTTTGTCCTACACACAATTGATCTATTTAACTGGTCTATCTTTTTATGCATGTAATTGTGATATGATTTTCCTTTAATGTGCTCACTTGTATCTTATCCTATTTAACATACTGTTAGCATTTCTTGAGAAAAGAGTTTAACTATCCATGTCTTCTGTGAAGTTGGATGTTCAGTTATACCAAACATCAAATTATTGTTATGCTTTGTTGATTTTATGAAAGGGTTTGTGATATTTGTTAAAATATATGTTCCTGATTCTGTCACTTTCATTAATTCTGCCTGCAGTTGAAAAAGCTAAGCAATTCCAAACCAGCAACCTCTCATCCTGATAAAGAGGCAGAAAGAAAAACTGAGGCAGCAGCTATTACCAATGATAATGATTCTGAGATCTTGAATGGGAACCCAGAAGAGCCAACGATTACACAAGCAGTTAAGAAAAATAAAGAATCTAATACAAATTTTAGGAATGCTGGCAGACATGCAGGTAAGAAAATCAAACCCACTGGTGGTAAAAAGAATCATTGGAAAACACCACCTGCATCTGTTGATCAGGCAAAGAAAAAACGGAAGTTTTCATCTAATGAAAAAAATGGGCCTAGGTAACTTTTTCATGATCTTGACATAATTGCCTAGTCTTGTTAATATATCAATGTTATTCTGGAGGTTTATGTTGATTGTTGACTGACAGGATTAAGAGAAGGAAGCCTCAGCAGAAGGAAGCATAGGCAACATGAAGGAGACATGGAGTTATGGTCAATTGAGATGTTGAACCTCTGCTGGTCAGGCACTAACAAGTGCAGCATATGGTCAAAGTTTTGTTTGGAATGAGGGATCTGTAACGATTGCGTAGATCTGCTGTAACTCTTATTGATAATTTTCAGCTGTTAGCTTTTTACTAATATTTAATTAAATTGTAAGTTTTTATTCACAGATCTAGAACAATGCAGAACCAGAACTGCTGTCTGTGGCAACTTATACGTGTTGTAATAATTTATGCTTTCATCATTACAGTAGAAATGAGATAGATTATAGATTCATGTGCATTTCGTTTTATGCTAGATCTTGCTTTCCTATTTTCCTGATTCGTCATATTGAATCGCTGAATTGATCTGGATTATATTTATGTTCTTGTTATACCCTTGGGCTCTCGAAACGCATTCCTATTTTTAATCAAATTTAAATAAAAATTGTTAAATCACCCTTCTTCGATTAATTGGGGACTTAATTCAATTGGTTTTTAGCCTTGTGGAACCAGAAACTTCAGCGCCATTAGTGGTTTTGCTTTAATAATAAGTGTTCAACTTTCAATTAATCAATTAATTAGTGGTGTATTTTTAGTCGAATTTTATTATTTTTTTAAAATATATCTGGTATTAATTCAGTTAATTTAGTTAATTCGGTATTAATTTTGTATAAGTTTCGATTCTATTCGGCTATATAATATTAAATCGATTTTTGATTAATTTACTACCGAATAAACCGAATGCTCACCCCTGACTGCTTCACCAGCCAGTCTAGAGAACATTTGGTTTACATATTTTTCATTTTCATTTTTTTAAAAATGATAAATAATTATTTCCAAACTTAATTTTTAAGTTAAATGACAATAATATCCTTAACAAATATTTTGAATATTTATTAAAATTAATTTTTTTATATAAAATAAATGTTTGAAAAATATATAAAATTAATAAAAATATAAATATAAAAAATTATAAAATTTATATAAATACATAAAAATATGTATACAAAAATTTGAAAATATAAATAATAATATAAAATATTATTTAAAAATAAATAATAATAATAATAATAAAATATAAATTTTATAAATTCTATTAAAAATTATTAAAAACTCATATATAAATATAATTTAATATTATAAACAATCTATAAAAAAATTATAAAAATTTGACATCATTATTCATATAGTTGCATGAAGTCGCCGCCTCTATTTGCGAAGAAGGCGTGATGTGAGAAGTAGCATGAATGAAGAGAGAAATTAGGTTATAGCGTGATGGCAATTATGTAAAATAATAAATTTATTAAGGATATAAATATTATTTTTTAATTTGAGATTATAAATAAAAAAGTAGAAGCAGAAAAAATATCAAAATTCTTACTTCTAGCTTTTGAGTAAAAGTTATAAAAGCTAAAACTATGACATTCACAAACACTCAAAAGTACTTTTGTGTATTTAGAATCTAAAAAGTGCGTCTCAGAAGCTCTCCCAAACACAGCGTAAAAGTAATTTTTTATTTTCTAAAAAACAAATATTTTAAAAATAAAAATAAAAATAAAAATAAAAAAACATGTAAACCAAATCTCCCTTTTAACTTGACCAAATAAACCAAGTAATTTCACACTCCATTGCTTCCGCTATCAGGACAATCAATCATGTAAAAAATTGTAGCACCTGAGTCTTACACAACATACAACTTCTCTGCATCACAAACAAACATCCAACGTAAACAAACTATAAACAATCAATCAATTCAATAAGTTTTTGTTGCTGCTAATTAATTGTTGGCACTAATTGTAGCACCTGCACTGCACCATACACAACATTCAATCAACTTCTCAAACAAACCACAAGAGTATTGTACTGGATAGATCGTCTTTCGTCTAGACAAAATTTCTGATATATACGACTAAAAGCAGAAGGAGAGGGGCACAGAAACACGATGAAAAGGGTGGTGACGAATTGGAGCCGCCGGAAGCCATACAACATGCGTTGCAGGCGGCGGCAAAATAGTAGCACCGCCGTCCCAGCCGCTGCTCATGAAGTGCCTAGAAGGGAAATCACAAGGCGTGCACATCCTCTGCTGCGGCACCATAAACCTCGTCTGTGGCACCATAAACCTCGTCGGCGAAGCCGGTGGGCACCGGCTAGGAGGAGGATGATGATAGAATGAAGATGAGCCACACTTGCTCTCCCTGCAAGCACCCTCCAATCCATAAAGAATCATGGAGGCTTCTACCTCGTCCCGTTTAGCCCACCTCTTCCTCATCTCGTGGAAAGACAACCCGGTCACCAAGCTGTCGAATCCGGCTTGGTGCGCGACGCCCTTGGCCTTCACATCCAGAATCTTCGCTAGCGTCGTGAGGCTGAGCTTCCCGCCGAGGAGTCCGCGGCACAACCGCGCCATGTTCTTGATGTCGAACAATCTTCCGCCGAAAATGCCTGTGGTCTCTCTGATAAATTCCTCCAGCGTATCCGGCAGCGGCCGCCCGCCGGTGAACATCTTCACGATGTACCCAACGTCGTACAGGCCGTGGAAGGTGACGAACTCGCAGGCGCCGTGAGAGAATAATTGCCGTCGGAGTAATGCGGCGCAGCGCAAGGAAGGAACGCCCTCCCGCTGATTCCTCTTAAGATCGATCCCGCTGCCGCGAACGTGAGCCGGCGAAGAAGGATCGGTGTCGGGATCGCAGTCCGAGAAGTTTATTTGCCAGACTCCTCCGAGGTTGCCGGAGGCGTCGAAGAGGGAGATGCCGAGCTGGATCATGTTGAGCTTGTCGACGTTGTATTTGAGGTCGCCGTACCTTTTCTCCTCGGTGGATCGATGCGGAGTTGAACGGAGGATGCCGGAGAACTCGGTGTCGAGGGAGACTATCGGAAATGATGGCCGGAGATGGCCGATCTTGTCCAATTGCTCCGTGAAATTACGCTCCCATACGTCGACGACGACGGCGGCCATCGGAGTGAGCAGTCAGTGTCAACTGTTTCTCTAGTTTACTACTCGAATGAGTAAGTGAGAGTTTTTATAATGTTAAGGGAATTAGTTAGTTAAAAGAGGTTTCCGAAAAAATAGTTAAACGGTAAATGGATGATTTGATTAATTGATTGACTGACTCAGTCACTGATTGATTGCTTTCAATGAAGATCAACGTTTATTCCATATTTAGTTTTAATAAATATTAATTTTAAAAATCATTTTTTACTTCAGTTATTTTAAATCTATATATTTTCTATTTTTATTTTCTAAGGTGTTTAGATTACAGACTTCCATTTTCATTTTATGAAAAATAGTATACATTTTTTCAGAAAATAGTGTTTAGTTTATATTTTTCATCTATTCTTTCTAAAAAAATAGATAGTATTTTCTGAAAAAATAGAGAATGTCAAAAAGTCATTTTCTATATTCTAGAAAAAGCATATTTTTTCAAAAAATAAAAATAAAAAATATGTAAACCAAATGCCTACATTTTTTAGAAAATATAAAATGATTTTTAAACATTCTCTGATTTTTTTTTAAATACTATCTATTTTATTTTAGAAAATTGAGATGAAGGGGTTGTTTGGTTGACATGTTTTACATTTTCATTTTCTTGATAATGCGCATTTTCTGAAAAATAGTGTTTAGTTTATATTTTTCATATTTATTTTCTAAAAAATATATAATATTTTTTAGAAAATAGAAAATGACAATTCATCATTCTCTATTTTTTTATTTTCTATTTTCTAAAAAAATACGTATTTTTCAAAAAATAAAAATGAAAAATATATAAACCAAACATATTTTAAAACAATCGTTTACACCATAAAATAAAAACAAAAACAAAATGAAAAACACGTATTTTTTAAAAATAAAAATGAAATTTAACAAAAACAAAATCATTTTACACCATAAAATATATCTTCATTTTTTGGAAATATCGTTTGAAGTTATATAATTATCTAAATGCCTTTAATTTTATTTTTACATTTTACTATATAGTTAGTGACATCATTAATTTAACTAAAAGATAATAAAATTATAGAAATATTAAAAACATTTTTTCCGTCGTATCCTTTGATGATGCTATTATTTACGCTTTGTTTTTATAAAAACATTACACTTGTTTAGCAATGGTAATTAAAACTATAATTCTTTATAAAAATAGAATAATTACATAAAGCTTATATACTTTGAAAATTACTATTCAAATTAATAATAAGCTATTACATTTTAAGAGAACAGAGGTTGAATTTAACATAAGAATAAAAATCAAAATACATTTTGAGAAAAATAAAATTTTACAGGAAAAATCGAACAAACGATTCGTTTTCATAAAAACTCTTGCACACTGAGAATCAAAATTCTTTTTTTTTTTTACCAACTAAATCTGAAGGCTGATTTGGTCCATAAAAAGTATTCATCTGATAATGGACTATCAGAGTAAATCTACCAAACCCTTGCATCATACGCTCTGCATTGAACGTTCAGAGTTCAAAATCTCATAGGCTACATTTGATACATTATAATCAATTTTATAATGTAATTAGGATTATAGTACATAGTTGATTATATTGTTTAGTATCAATTTAATATTGTAAAATAATATAATCTGAATTACAAAAGTTAACAAACTTTTGTAATATAGATTACAAAGCAAAACAATGCAATCCATATTACATAATAATTCAAAAATTATTATATCAAAAATATCTCTCTTATTTCATTAAATTATGTTTGAACAAATTTATTGACACAACCTCCCCTCGCCGGCCGACCGCCGCTGGCCGACCGCCGTCCGTCGGCACCGACCGCCATCGGCCACCCACCCAC
>JBAMIE010181769.1:0-13129 GCA_037177295.1 Kaempferia parviflora | reverse complement strand
TGCCTTTATTAATAAAATATGATACAAAATTGTCCTCGCCAATCAACACATGATTGGCACTCAGGGCTATCACTAACACCCTCAACACTCGTGATCGCTCGACCAACCTAGACCTAGCTAGCCTTCTAGCCATCTTCCATCAGTCTTGCGCCCCTTGGATGTCTCCCCATCCTTCATGCCTTGCCTTCTAGATGCTTCCATCGGCCTCGGTCTTTTAATGTCAAGTCCCACTTGGGCTTATACCGCCATGGCTCCTCCTTGGACTTATGTCGTCAAGCCTCTACTTGGACTTTTCTCCTTTGCCAAGATCACACTTGGACTTCACATGTTGTACCTATCTCTTGCATACTCACAATGCACATTAGATACAACAATAAACCTAACTTAAACTTTTGCTAAAACATCAAAACCCAGGGCACCTAGATTGCTCGAGCAGTTTATATCCTGCACACTTGATAAACAGATTAAACAAATATAACATCTAACTTTAATTCATTTGTCATCAATCAAAATCTAAGTTTAACTATTCGTGCTAATTGCATCAACAGATTATTTGTGCAATGACTTTGGTTCAAGGTTGACTAAGATTATTTTGAGTGTCAATGTTTGATGGTTGAATGAAAAGTCAAGCTTGAAGTTAAACAAGTAGTTGACAAAGACAAAATTCAAGTAGGTTGTAGAAGGTCGGACACTTAACATGAGAGTAAAGTTCAAATAGATCAAGAATCGTCACTTAAACAAATTTAGTGGTCAAAACTACTTGCCTAAACAAACAATCCACTTCAAAGACCTAATCAACTTGATCAAATCAATTGTCTCACCCAAACTAATGCCTGCCAGCTTGACTGAACCAGTCAGTATGACCCATGAAGATTTTGATTCTCTCCACTGGTTGTGAATGACTTTGTCTACTTTTTAAACACTAATGCTCTCATGTTATCAACCATCTTCTTTGAAATATATGTGCTGAATCTTTCAATGCCACCACATTTTTCTGTGTCCGGTGCATTTAGTTAATGTAAGGGTTTACTGTTTATAAGTCTGAGATCGGTTCATAACAAGTGTAAAACACTCCATAGGTTGTCTTAATTCCTCCTTACATGCACAGTTATTATGATTTACTTTCCTTTATGATTTACTTTCCTTTCAAATAGTAGAAAACTATCCTAAAAGGACTGCCATATCATCTTTTACCATCAATAGATTATTTTTCTTTCTTAAATCTAGTTTTTATCATTGATTTCATAATTTTTTTTCCAAAACCACCTAAGCCATAAAATAATAGGACTCTGATCGTTCTGAATCGACAATGGGCAGAATAGGAAGTCGAATCTTCTATCTCAAAATAAAATTTAAAAATCTAATATAAAAACTTAATAATAATAAAAAATCATGAAAAAAACTATTGTGGCACACACAAGTCTTATCTCCCCTACACTCGTGGCCTCATGCCATGCCCTACACACAAGCCTCCACCCCAGCACTCACACAGACCACCAGCCCAGCCACAATATCTCGAAGTGGGTCCCCAACTCCATATCTGCTATCTCCAGCTGTCCCATATCCATTGGTCAGCCCTCGAGCGACCTGATCTCGCTTAGATTTCCCCTGGCCCACTGCTCCCCGACCAGCCGCATATTTCTTTCTCTCTTGAGACTCAATGCCTTCTACACATGCACACTGAAGCAGCAGCAGCAGCAGCAGCAGAAAAGGGTGAAATTAATGGCGACTCAAGCTCTTCTGTCTGCGAGGCAGCTGCTAGGGGGAACCCCACTCCAGTCCGCCCCCTCGAGGTCTCCGAGGAAGGCGACCTTCGTCGTTAGGGCAGCTGCCACTCCCCCTGTTAAGGTCAGTCGTCGTCGTACGTCGTCGTCGTCTGTAAATTATTTTACTTTTTCAGGAAATAAATAAACTGTGCTCTGTTTCTCGTTGCATTGCAGCAAGGAGCAGATAGGCAGCTCTGGTTCGCTTCCAAGCAGTCACTCTCCTACTTGGACGGAAGGTAGTAGTTTTGGTCTTTCTTCGATTCATCATCTTCTTCGTCGTCGTCGTCGTCGTCGTTTGCTTGCGATGTAATGATTAATTCTAATTCTCGGCGGTGAACGTGCAGTCTTCCCGGCGACTATGGATTCGATCCGTTGGGTCTGTCGGACCCGGAGGGCCCCGGCGGGTTCATCGAACCGAGATGGCTGGCCTACGGCGAGATCTTCAACGGCCGGACCGCCATGATGGGGGTGGTCGGCTGTCTGGCGCCGGAGATCCTGGGCAAGCTGGGGCTGATCCCGCCGGAGACGGCGCTCCCCTGGTTCAGGACCGGCGTGATCCCGCCAGCGGGGACGTACCCCTACTGGGCCGACAACTACACTCTGTTCGTGTTCGAGATGGCGCTGGTGGGGTTCGCCGAGCACCGGCGGTTCCAGGACTGGGCCCACCCAGGCTCCATGGGGAAGCAGTACTTCCTGGGGCTGGAGAAAGGGCTGGCCGGCTCCGGCGACCCGGCCTACCCCGGCGGTCCCTTCTTCAACCCGCTGGGCCTCGGCAATGACGACGAGAAGTCGATGAGGGATATGAAGGTGAAGGAGGTCAAGAACGGGCGGCTGGCGATGATGGCCATCGTTGGCTTCTTCATCCAGGCGTGGGTCACCGGAGAAGGGCCGTTCCAAAACCTGCTCGATCACTTGGCCGATCCCTTCAACAACAACATCTTGACCAACCTCAAGTTCCACTAACCGCACTTCTCCGAAGTTAATTTGCTAAATTGGGAAAAAAATCTTTGTAATGCCGTTTCCAGGATCTGCTGTAATTAATTTCCAGTTTAAGGGATGGGATTGCGAACACAAAAACATCTATCTGAAGTCAACTAAAAATCAAAATTTTTTTTTTAAATAGAATTTATCGCGCTTTCAGTTCTTTGGTTTAGTATGATGCAAAGATGTAATGCCTATATATGACGGAGAAAACCGACAATCTAGAAGGAAAAAAAAAATCTTTGAATTATTGAAATCAATTCAGCAAAATAATTATTGAAATCAATTAAACAAAATAAATAATTGAATTCTTTCTCCCTTTTTGCAATTAAATTAGCATGTAAAATATCAATTCAATATATAAAATATCTTTCAATTAATAATTTTTTTCCCTCATGGTCCTTATGTGAGATATCCTCTGTGTGGCATTGCACGTCTATTCTCCATACCTATATCATACAATATGAATTTAGCTAGGAAAATATTTATAAAATACAAATTCAGAAGAAGAAAATTGTGTCGTAAGCATTTATAGAAGAACAATTTATTTTTTTGTGAATAATTATTAATAATATATCAGATTATGTGTTTCATTATACATCCATTGACTCTATAAACTAGGATGAAAGGTTTTGTTCCAACATTAATGGAGAAATGAAATGAAATGAAATATAAACAAATTCCTAGATGACAAATTTAGATTGTTCATAAGTTGGAGGGGCAAAGACATAATTCACAAGCTTCTTTCCATGAAAAACAAAACAAAACAAAACAAAATAAAATTACATAAGAAAAGAATCTTGTGAAGTAGAAAATCTCCAACATAGAAGGTGCAGAGGTCCTTCACGGTGCTTCTACAAGCAATAAAGCCACATTACGATGACTCGGAACCTAAAGGCAACTTTTACTAGAACAAAATCTTCGAATCCATGTAGCTTTTTTTACTTCGCCTTCAACCTTATTTGTGCATCTCGACAATACGGTGCATGTGACTTCGGCTTCTTACAACCATTTCTTCCAGTTCAAGGAGCTCTTTTCTTTCGATAAAAATCTTGGGAGATTGACTAAGGAGTTCACTCTGGTAACACCTTCTAGGGCAGACCACTCTTCCTCCTCTCTTGTGGATATGCATTGGGCGAGGCTCCTGGTAGATGGGGACCTTATACTCTCCACTTGTTCAGAAATTGGGACCACCTCATTTGCATTTGGAACACTGTGAGATGGTTCCAAGACAGGAGTTGGAGCATCGGCAGAGATTAAATCTTGCATTTCTTGCTTGCCTTCAATTTGCTTTTCGTCGACACTCGACACTGTTGTCTCTAATGGCTCGGTGTGCCCCTTCTCAAGGTTACATGCCTGAGGTGGATCCTGTGACGATATGCTTTCCAGGAATAGACAGACCACAGCACAGTCATCGACTTTAGATGTAGGATACTTGAGTCGCCAAGCGCGTACCGCACAGTCAACAATGGCCCTAGCAGCAGCGCTGCGAGAGTGCGCAGATGCAACAATGTCTACGACTTCCTTGTTGGAAAGGACATCCCATACCTGCATCAAAAACAAAAAAAAAGGGAAATCTTTTACTCAAGCAAAGACGATAAGTATCAAGTATCTTTATTAATGTAAACAAACGAGAAACAATTCAAGATTCTTCTAGCTTATATCATAGTCGACTATATAAAAATATCATAAGAAGAAATTGTCATAACCAAATCAGTGACTAGGGATAAGTTTCACAATCTAAAGAGTCAAATAATAGGAAAGATAAACCAAAATTTGCCAGCACGCGCATGAACCTTAAAAGACAATCTGCTTGGGTAATGTTTCAGTGAAAACTTTCTACTTTTAGCCACATACTAAAGTTGAGTCTAACATTGATCACTAGAGCATTGGTGACGGCCACCTCATCTAAAAGGAATTGGTCACAAGCCAAGTGAATAAAACATAAAATCTACCAATTTGAAGTGAAATATTGAGCCACCGTTTCTAAATTCAAGAGGACTTTAAGGGGACAAGTTTCACAAGAATGATGATGTTCATAACAAGAATAACTATTAAGGTTGTTTGCAAAGGCACGATAACAGCACAAATAGATTAATGCTTTCATGATTTAAATGAAAATAATGGATCATAGGAAACAGGGCAATTTGGCCAAATCTGGTCTTTCGTGATTAAGATATCAGAGGTTCACCACTAAACACGAATCAATTTCTTGTCACACGAGTGTAGGCAATGGAAATTACCCCATCAGTGGCAAGAACAATAAACTCATCTTTCTCAGTTAATCGGTGATATGAAATTTCTGGAACTGATATTAGACCATAATCTTTGAGACAAAAATCTCCAAAAGCTCTGGCCATAGCCAAACCAGGAGAGTCATTGTTTGGCAGCCATACTCGAGCAACTTCTGGTTCATCCTGCAGTGCGAAAACTCTCCCTTTACATTGCTGGATTCTGGCAGCTTCCCCTGATGACACGATATCTGAGTTTAGTACTACAAGGAAAATCTACTACTTCAGGAAGAGTAACAAAATCCATTGACAATGAGAATTGGGATTTCTTATCAATGTGAATAAGTAGAGACAAAAATGCATCATATTGGCCATAAACAAAGGTCGATACTAGGTAGCCTACTTCATCATGAAAGCCTTAGTAGAAACTAAACAATATTTTCTTTAGTAAATATGTAAAATAAGAAAAAGAATACATTACTTGGAAGATTGGGCTTTAGATCAACAGTTAACTGCACGGCTAACAAGTTATTGTCCTTATCTCGCGTTCCCATTACAGCTCTTGAGTCACCAATGTTTCCGATAACAAGATCATGTCCCTGGCGTGTAAAATAGAGTATTATGAATTTAATGGCGACCAATCTCTAAAGGAAAGACCTCAAGTCTGTTAGCAATTCCTTTAATACAGCCGCATCAACTTGAAATGAAGTAGATGAATCTTGCATGTTGAAGTAGATGATACAATAATACTTTTAAATTATGAGAAACATCTAAGCATTACCAGGATAATAAATCAATAATAATTTGAAGATAGAGAAAATAAATTCTGATTTATTACCTGCTTTACTATAGTGACAGCCGTAGTCCCGCTGCAGAAGCAATCGATTAGGGGATGAAACTTCAGCTCTTTGTCCATCAACTTGAAAGATTTGAGAAAAGACTGCTTCAATGGAAGATACATCTCTGGCAATTTTGCATCCTCCTCATCTAAAGAATCACGCCCGTCATCATCGATAATGGATGAGCTTTCTTCAGAGTTCATACTGCCAGAAATGCTACCATTTAGATCAGGGCTCTCATGACCGGTAAGACTAGCTCTCCACCTAGTGGACAACTTAAGAGGAAGAGAATCTCTGACTTTCTTGGAAACCATATGACCATATGGCCCATGGCCATCAAAAACCCCACAGAAGACAGTGTCTTTTGACGAAGCAAAATTCTGCATTTGCACATTTATGCACATAAGTCAGCAAAAGGTTCCATATATACTTATCGATATTACAATTCATAATTGTTTGTTTTCCAAAATATAAGTAAATTTAATAATTAGGGTAATTGAAGTGGATGAACTTTACACAAAAACACAAGTTTTACTGATTCACTCCAGTATAGGTAAACTAGAACATCCAAACTAAAATACTCATAAACACCAAGTCACCTGCATGCACAAACAGGATAGCAAACAGAAATGTTTTGATTTTGTAATCCATTACTCATCGAAACTTAGTATAAGAGCAGTATTGATGGCGGTTAAAGTGATCGATAAGAGAATACACGTATGAGTGTTTCCAGCTACATTTCTATGCACAAAGTGAGTTGCAATATTGCTTTTTGTTTATTTTGCATAGTAAAAACTCATTAGGAAAAGGAAGATATTTGCCTTTCACTTATAAAGGTACAAAGAAAACGAATTGGGAGAACTGAAATAAATTACTGAGAGAAACAAGATACAAAGAAGAAACATGAAGAGGAATCATAAAAGGAAAGGAAAGGAAAGTCATACTACATCACGATAAATGATTTTATCGATCAATTGAACAAACATCAACCAATAACCTGCCAAAATATAAGAGGAATCAGAAATTATAATTTTCTACATGATCTCACAAGATTTATTACGAAATATCATGTCAACTCGGTTGAATAGACGGTCAATGGAGAATCACAAGAATCAGCCATAAAGTGACCGAATCTGGCAAGTTGAGGTGAAAATAATTTTTAAGGCAACACAAACGCACACAACGAGAAGTTGTATTCGCAATCAGATCAAAAACAATTACCGAGAATTTCGGGATTTATCCGAATAAAAATATCCCCAAAAAAATCTCAAAAGCAGAAGTCCTAACACAAACACGTCAAAAAGTGTTTTTTGCCTAGAGAAAGTGAAAAAAATTTAGAGAAAGATCTTTAATCGAACAAACTAGCACGAGCTCCAGAACAGGTACCTCCCACACGATCATAGCGTCCTGATTGGTGCCTTTCTTACCCTGCTGCGTGTACAGGCAAGCCGCCTCGCTGAAGCCATTCGAGAACATCCGACCGGGCACGCTTTGGAGCTCGTCCTCCTGAATCAGTCCCGCACCGCCCGCTTCCCCGCCGTGGAGGGCAGCGCCAGCCCTCTTATGCCTCTCCTTCCTTGCTTTATTCCTCCCGCTCCAAGAGGCGGCGCTGCCGCTGTGGTTCCCCTTTAGGGTTCCGTCAGAGACCGGCGACGGCCGGGTTGACGAGAGACAGGAGCCCATCAAGCAGCCTGTAGAGAGAGAGAGAGAGAGAGAGAGAGAGAGAGAGAGAGAGCGGGATAGAGAGAGAATGGCGAGGAAGGTGTTTGTGTAAATGTTTAAGTGGGGCTGCCGTTGTGGTTGGGGCTTTAATTACATTGAAATCGAAGGTCCTTTTTGTTGATATTACTATATTTAGTATTTGTTGCATTAATTTAATTAATCAGTTATCCATAAACAAAAACTCATTTGTTAATTGACACAGAAATTTTTATTGTACCCCCCATACTTTTTTAAAATGCCCTAAAGCTATTTTCTCCGTCATAGTTCATGTTTATTATTAATTTGCATCTTATAAATTTAATATTTTTTACATATTTTTAGAGCCACCAACTCTTATTTTTGAAGTTTACACAGAGAACAAATTGTTTCATATTCTAACAATGCGTGGTGTATTTCTACAATAAATTGAAACTAGAAGTGGTAAAATGACAGTTGAAAATCTTTTTTTTTAAAAAAAAATTAGCAAACTCTAGGCGTCAAAATGAATTCTTTTATTAATTAAATTAGGTAAATTTTCCAAAAGGCAAGCCAAAATATAAATTTTTTTTTATTTTTTGCATCATTGTTGAATATTTGGCCTTGATTACACAAGATGTTGATTCCACCTTCCTCCAAAGTATATTACACTTATTAACTCTTTCCCACGCGTAATAGTCAAAAAAATTCAATAATAAAAGGATTAAAATTGAAATCTTAAATAGAATGAATATTTTAGATATCAGATTTTTACCGACCCAATTAATCCTAAAGATTCCATCCGATATTTTTCCATCCGTTGTTTTTGTGTCCGATGTTGAAATGATCGATCTTTACTTTAAAAACTATTTATTGATAGATTATGTTTCACTTCTCTTTAAAAATTTGAATAAAGTAAATAATAAAAAATTTTCCACGCAGCTTTTCATACATAACTGTTACTAGATAAAGTTCGTGATTTACTTTCTTCCCAAATAATAGAGGAGATGTCAAATGACGATTTCACCGTTACTGTCCATTAGTTAGCGGACATTTCAACATTAACATTCATGACTACTTTCTCAAGACAAAAAGGTGAGTCAAAGAGCATTAAATAAAAAGGCTTCCATCATCTACTCAGTTGCGGTGCATGTCCATCCCTCTTTAGAAAATACTCTGTTTAGCTTTAATTTTATGTGAAGAATTGACAGAAAGAATTAATCTAATAGAATTTGTCCGAAGGATTTCTAGATTATTTTAATTTAAAAATAATACATGAGTTTTAAAAAAATCTTAATTAATTACTCAATAAAAATAAGACGGTAGGCGTATTGAATCTACCAATAGAAAAATACATATCTTCCATTCATCGATTATTAAGGGCATCCCAAAAACATCCAAGTTAAATATAACTGAATGAATAAGTAGATGTTTTCGAAGGAGTGTCCTTTCAAATTAAGCTATGAATAAATAGTATCACAGATGCTAAATTAAGAATATTTTATGATGAAAATAAGATAAAATATCTTTTTAATATTTTTTTAATAAAGATGTATAATAAAAAAAAAAATAAGGAGTGCCCTTCTCATTTTTAGTTTTAAAATTTTGCATGAGATGGATAGCCGACTAATAGCCGACCTCTATCAAATTAATTATAAAGTCTCGACCAACAAAATAATTGATTAAATTAATTAAGTATAATGTCACATTTGAAGTCATCATCTTGTGCTTATTATTTATTTATTTTTGTATTTTTGTATTTTTGTATTTTTGTTATAAAGGTGTCCCAACTCACAATTAGCTATTTGATTAAAATATATAAACACGTAGGTTTGGGCAATTACTTATTCGCTTGGCTTGAAATATTGCTACTCAATTGAGTCCAAACAAGAAGAATAAAGACAATGATAAATTATACGAAAAAAATTAGAAATGTAAGGAGCTAGGTATCGGAAAGGTAAAAAATATATCCTCAGTCAAAGTCACGACGAAGTTCAAGCTTTTAAGTAAGGGCGAGTCCTCTTAGCATAGTGAGTAGAAATCTTAAATTTAATTTAATAATTGATAAGTGATCAAATTGATCAATAAAAACTAAATAAATTTAAAATTTTATTAAATTTTTCTTTGAAATAAATTAAATCAAATTAATATTAATAATATTAATGAGTTCATAATATGTATAATAAATAAATATTTTTTAAAAAATTTAATATAAATTTATACATAATTGTAGTGTGATAATTTGATTAGGATTTGAGGTAGTCTATTAAAACTATCTATTTAAGTTGAATTGATTGAATCAATTAACACAGATTTCAATTAAAATATAAAGTTTTTAATGTTGTCGCTGCTCCCCTTATCCCTCAGCCCTCAACCCACCCCCACACGTTGCTGCTCACCTCACCCGTGCGCTTGTGTTGTCGACGTCGCTGCCAGTCGTTAGCTGATGCCTTCTCTTCCCCATTGTAAGCAATCGGAGTCTCGGAGAATAACCTTCGCCGACCGTCAATAACAGCCTCACGAGAAATTAGCAATGTGCAAGTTCACACATCTCCCTCCGCAAGTCATCAGTGGCGCCCTCGTGCACGCTTGCATGTCCCCCCAACTGTCGCTGCCCACTGCTAACGATGACATTGTCCATGCTTCCGGTGCCAAAAACTTAAAACCGTATGTAGAATCATTTGTAACGTAGAATCGTACCAATTCCAACAATAATCTTGTACGATCCCAATGTGTTGAAAAAAATGGACTATAAACAAGTAAATAAATTACTTGTATTATATCCACACTTCAAAGGCACTGCAACACTTTTAAGGATCACTCACAATTTTAGGGAGAAAAAGAAAAAGGAAGATAAAGAACAACTTTCAACTTGAAGACTCTACACTTTTATTTTTCGTTGGATGATTAAACATGAATGTAGGGGGAGTATTTATAGTACTCACCATGCAAGATACATACTTGATCAGAAACATAAATTCTATCCACAAAGAAATTTTATTCCTATCCATTAAATGAGAGAAATACTCTCAACCATACATTCTAATTTCTATTCGTTAAATTCTATCTATTGAATGAGAAAATTACTCCCAACCACACATTCTAATTTCTATCTGTTAAATTTTATCCGTTGAATGAGAAAATTACTCTCATTCATATGCTTTTATTCTTATCCGTTAATGGGTTGATATTGATCTTCAACACTCCCTCTCAACACCAACCCTTTGTACTGTACTGAGTTGATAATGGAACATCTTGAATTTGTTGGCGCTCAAGCCTTTTGTAAACACGTCCACAACTTGATCATTTGTACTCATTTGTCTCATCTCAATTCTCCTTGCTAAACTTTTTCTCTGATAAAATGATAATGCACTTCAACATGCTTAGTTCTTACATGAAAGATAGGATTTTCTGCCAAAAGAATTACTGATTGATTGTCACAATACATTGGAACTGCATAATCTATTGGTTGATGTAGATTATTCATTAGTTGTATTAACCATGTGTTCTCTTGAGCTGCCATTGTTGCTGCTCGATAATCAGCTTCAGTGGCTGATAATAATATAGTTGGTTGTCTCTTGCTGCACCATGAGATCGTTCCAGAACCAATCTTGAATACATAACCAGTTGTTGATCTTCTGGAATCACAATCTCCTGCATAGTCATCATCGCAGTAGCCAATTCATTTGTATAAAAGATCATAATCAATTGTGCTCTTTACATATCTTAGTATTCGTCGAGCTGCTTCCAAATGAGGCTTCTTTTGATTTTGCATGTACCGACTTATCACACTGATTTTGACATTTGGTTTTATAGGTGTCGAGATTGGTTTGCATTTGAGCATTCCAAACCTTTTCAACAAGTCTTTTGAATATTTTTGTTGACAAAGAAATGTTGGGTCCAAAAGAGTTTAAAATATCTCCACAATGGTATGATATTGTCCACTTTGGACTTAAGCCCTTATGGTTTTGCTCTTGGGCTCTACCCAAAAGGTCTCATGCCAAAAGAGATATCTTTCTCTTTATAAACCCATGATCTTTCCCATGTGTTTTTAATGTGGGACTATATTTACAACCCAACAATCCCCCCTCAAACAAAGGACCACAGACCCCCTCAAGTTTGATTCTTGACCCACCAGGATTTCGTGCCCCTCGGTCCAACTGACCTACTAGGACTTCTCTACCTAGCCGCAACTAGGACTTCCTGCCTGATGTCTAGTCCTCCTGATTCGGACATGGGAGCTCCCAATCCTTTGTTAGAGGTTAACATTCTAGCCACATGGTTCGATCGGATCATGACTCTTATGCACAGTCGACAATTAGTCCTTCTGGCAGTCCGGGCTCTGATACCAATGGAGATATCTTTCTCTTATAAACTCATGATCTTTCTCGTGTGTTTTCAATGTGAGACTATATTTGCAACCTTGCAACCCAATGAAATATTCTATTTTGTGTGCGATCAATCTCTAAACCAAGAAAGTGCTTAAGCTGTCCAAGTTCTTTCATTTGAAACTGAACTGATAAATTCTCCTTCGTTTGAAGAATTTTTGCTTTATCATCGCCTGTTATGAATGACTAGGTCATCCACATATACTAACACGATAGCTAATTTTCCTTTATTTATTTTGATAAATAAGCTAGAATCTGCAGATGTTACTAAATAACCACTTTGGGTTAGAAATTCAATAATCTTATCGTATCATGCGGTGGGTGCTTGTTTCAATTTATAGAGCGCTTTCCATAGCTTACACACATATTCAGGATGATGTTGGTTCTGAAAACCTATTGGTTGGATCATATAAATTTCCCGATCCAATTCTCCATGAAGAAAAGCATTCTTCACATCCATCTGCCATATATTCCAGTCTTTGTTGGTTGCAAGTGCAAGTAGAATTCGTGCAGTTGTAAGTTTTTAGTCCATATTGTTGAGAGAAACTACAAGCTACCAACTGTGCCTTGTACCTCTCGATTGACCCATCTGGACGGTACTTTATTTTGAAAACCCACTTGCAAGAAATGGGTTTTACATCTCTTGATTTTGGTATGAGATCCCAAGTTTGATTTTGCTGCAATGCATCAATCTCTTCTTTCATAGCTATCACCCACTCAGAACTTTGCGATGCTTCTTCAAACGTCTCAGGATCTGTTGCTTCTTCGACTATGGCTGCATTGACATATTTTGGATTTGGCCTTTATGTTCTTATTGACATTTGGAGTTGAGAATGTAGAGTTAATTCTTCCATTTCACTAGGCCTCTCTTCTTCATTTGGTTGTTAATATATGCCAGTTTTCCAAGAACTCTAAGCCACTCTTTGCTCAATATCATTGTCATTTAGATTACCTGATTCATCTGAACTTAGTTGAAGTTGAACAATATGCTCTCTCATCTTTTGTTGCAATTTGTCTTCAAGGTCTTTAGAGTCTGACAACACCTTGTTAACTGGGTTCCACCAAGAAGATGCTTCATCGAACACTATATTTCGTGAAGTGTAATATCTGATAGGATCGGTTGTCGGCCGGATTGACACGGAAGTTGATAACCTGCAAATCAAATTAATATATCTCGAGCTACTATCGCAGGGATAACAATGTTAGTAAACTACAACTTCTATAATTAAATAAAACATAAATAAAAT
>JBAMIE010181760.1:0-13129 GCA_037177295.1 Kaempferia parviflora | reverse complement strand
TTTTGGTATACAATCATCTCGGGATAAAATGCATTATTTAAAAAAAATATTATTTTTTTTACAGTAAGTTAAAATAGCTTTTTACCAAAAGGTATAGTTAAATTTATATATTTATCAAAGGTGTACATCACTTTTAAATTTATCAAAGGGCGCAGCAAAAACAGTGAAATTTTTGTTTTACCCCTTTCTCACAAAAGATCCACCTTTGGGCCTGATATTTTCATATATATCAGGTCCAACGGTGGGCCTTTTGTGATGGAAAGGTAAACGAGAATTTACTGTTTTATTGTGTCTTTTAGTAAATTTAAAAGTGGTGTGTACTTTTTTGTAAATATATAAATTTGGCTGTGTCTTTTGGTAAAATGCTGAAGTTAAAATGTTTTTTTTTGAAAAATAATAATAATATTATTTTTTAGAGAGAAAAATTTGGGATTGAGTTTAACGGAAGTCGTTAGGAATATTAACCGGTGTCCGTTGTAATATAATCATAAATAATAGAACAAAACGCCCCACCGCAACCTCGGCCTTCTTAATTGTTTTCCTCTTCCCCTTCCCTTCCCTCTTCGCATTGCCACCTTCCCCGCCTCATCCTTCCCTATAACGCCTCCCGTTTTCTTCGTGCTTCTTTTCTGCTGCGGTTTCACTGCCCTACCCATGGCGGAGTACAAGGGCGGCGGCGGAGCGATCGGTGGCAAGATCCGGAGGCGCTTCTTCCGCCGCACGACGCCCTACGACCGCCCCCTTACGGCCTCGAGGCTCGTCCGTGACCACCAAGCGGCGGAACGTGACAACGGTTGGCTGTCTAAACTCTTGGACCCTGCTTCCCGAGTCATCGCCTGGAGCGCCTCGCTCCTCTTCCCCTCCGTCTTTCAGAAGCGGCTGGAGGCTCCCCCGTCTACACCACCAGGTTGGGTCCATCTTTCGCTCCCCTACTTATTGTTATTTTCCTCGGTTCCGAACCCTTACGTTCGAGTTATTGCTTTTGGGTTTCTTTTTAGTGCCTTTGTTATTCATATTAGTCGCCACATATCATGTAAATTTACTTTAGTTGAACAAACTGTTATCTTTGGTCACTTTTTTCTTCTATATAGACCGTGAGTTTTTGAAAGAACATTTTTCCCTCACTTCAGTTTTTTTCTTCAAAAAAAAAAAAAAAAAAAAAAAAAGTTATCTTTGACTTCATGATTTCTATACACAATCATTTATAAGGAATGTTGAAGTTAATTTTTTACATCCTTGAGAAGTTATGCCTGGCAAGTTCACATCCTTACCTAAAAAATTCATCTGAGTATGAACACTTCTACATTTGGCACTCGAGTTGAGTTCACAGGAAGGATAACCTGAAGTCAATGAGTATTGAATATTTACTTGTATTAATACAACTTGTTGACTTGTAAATGTTTAGTATAGCTTGTTCAGTTGTTACCTATAACATATTTTGTGCCATTACAAATTGTGTATACTTCATATATCTCTTATGTGTAATGTGGTAATGGGTAGGCTTCCCCAAATCATGGCCCAATTTGGATAGAGAACTCACTGTAACTGATATCAGGATATTTATACCTTGAAATGATTTCACTCCAAAGGTCGTGCTGTTAAGAGGATTGCCTTGTCCGCATCAATTTCAATATTTCTTAATATTTTTTTTTTAAATTTTAGAATAGGTTGGCTTCATCCTTTACCTCTATTTACTTATCATCTGGTCCACTTTTTGTCTCTTATTTGCATTTTATCATATTTTAATTAAAAAAATCTAGGTCTTAAAAACTAATCCTTCACTAATTAACATTGTTGGATTACATCTTAAATTTTCATCCAAATATTACAGTGACAATCTGAGTCTTTGGTATCTGTATGATGCAGCATTTAAGTCTGATAGAGATCTGATTTTTATATTCTTATTATTGCTCCTATTTCCAGCATAGGCAACATTTAGTCATAGTAATGTTAAGGAAAGTAGACAACTAGTTGAGGTATGTAATCCAAACTAACATCTGGAAAATATATATCATGCAGTGTTATCAAATGGAAATGGCTATTCATGATTGACATTCCTATTTGTTTCAATTGAAGATTTTACAAAATGAGGATTGTGAATTGTGCTATTTTATTCAGAAACACAAACAAATCATTCCAATTTTTTTTCTTTCTCTTTCATCACTGTAGAATGCCTTTTTGCAAAAGGCCTAAACTTAGGTACAGAAGTCTGTTTATTTTCTGTATTTTCTATGTTTATTTGCTGTATTTTCTAAGTCAAGGTATCTAATGCCTTATGGTATTTTGCATGAATGGAGGGTCTGGAATAATCTAACTCATTCTGTTTGAATTTTAAATGATCAATGTCTTTCATATCCGTAATGTGCATCTAATGTTCTTTTTCCAGTAACTACATTGTAACACACTTTTTTTTTAACAGAGGAAAAACAGCGATCTAAGGAAGAAGTCCTTGAATACTGCCATGCTGTAAGACTACACATTTTGATAGTTCAATTTCAATTCTCTTTATGTATAAGCACCAACATCATTATGAGAATTTCTTTTGTACTCATCTATTGACAAACATAAGCTTTTCTTTGATTAATTTTTTTGTTGTTATCTACCCTTAAATTGGTAACAACCAACTCACTTTCATATCTTATCTTTGCAACATAGGGTTCTGGGTATTTTAGTATTTTACCAAAGAAAGTCGACACGCAATGTTAATTAATTTCAGTTTTTCATAGAATATTCCTAAATTTTTAAATCGGCAGTTGTGTAGTGGAAACACACAAGCATTGAGTAGGAGATCCTGGTTTATTATGCATGACATAATTATCCTGGTTTCTTAGTCTCCTTTCTTGGTGAGTTGGTATAGGCTGTTTTTTTTTCCTTCCCACGTTTTAAAAGCCCTGTTTCCATTTGAGCCACATAAGCAGCTATTGAGGAGGATTCTAAAGGAGATTGCGTAACGATCACACATAGCTTATGCAATCTGTTTCTGTGGTTAAAAAAGTTTATTTGGTTCATTTAAACTAATTTAAACTAAACCAACTTGTTTAAAATCATAAATTCTCTTATTTAGTAGCTTGTTGTCTCGAGTGCAATCTTGGTCAATTGTTTTGCAACTAATACATACTCTAGTTATCAATATGAATATTTTTTAACATATTAATACTCATAAAATATGAACGACATTTATGTGGTTGTTCTTTTAATTTGATACTTCAAACATGACGCACTATCAATTTTATTTATTTTTTTGAAAGTCAATTTACCTTTTCAGGATTCCAAGGAAGAAGTTGAATCACCAATCGAAATTGTTAAAGGTTACATGAGTTTGAGGCCTTCTAAATTATCTCCAACATCTCTAAGCATGCAAACCCAAGATTTCTTGTCGGCTAGAACTTTTACTAGTGGTCCTTCATATGCCAAGCAATCATTTGATAAGTCATTGGCATTAAGACCTACAGTCCAAGTTTCGCAGCCCCTTGAGGCCCCACCATACAGTTTTACGGATCCAAAGCTCAGATCAGCAGTCAATAAAATGTCTCATTCTCCATACTTTACGCCTCATCCTGTGGCTAGTAGAGAAGTAGGTGCAGAAACACATAACAATACAACTATTCACACATAAATTGTAGCTATTCATTTGTTTCACTGAAGTTTTGAATATTTTTTTTTCCCTATAGAATGACACATCTTTTATGGTGGTCCCTTTATGCCAATCCAGGTCTCTAATCCTCTGGAGATTACATTTCACAACCACACACGCTTGAAACTTCAAAGGAGATCAGCGATATATAAAATGGGTCGTTCTCCATATTTTAATCCCCATTTAGTAGCTAACTCAAGGGTAAGTCTGGACGAAAGCTATTTATTAATAAAACTGAAGTCAATTCTGTAATTTTGGACACTATTTTCCTTTTGTGCTTCATGGAGTATTCTAGTTATTCAGTATGATAAAATTACGAATTACATACTGTTGTTTCAGAGTGGCGTGGATGGTTGTGGTGGCCCTTTGGTAAATATTGATATTGCACATTCTGGTCGGCAGGTATGAATCATTGTAGGTGTAGGTTTACAAGCATAAACAAGTGAAAGAAACCCCTAGTCGAGACATGATATATATAATTTTTCTTATCCTCTATGTATGTGCATGTGTGTGCTTGTATCTTGGATTTCTGCATGTGCGTGGATAGAGGTGTTGTGTGGGTTTTTGCTATTATATTTATATTTGTTGTGACTTCATTATGCCCTTGCATAGGTAAAAAATGTAAGATGGTAAATATAGAAGGGTTTAAACTCTTGAACATGCTATCCTAGAATATCTATAACTTTGTATTGATGTTGCAGCAAACTACACCACTAGTTTAACAGCTTTACAAGTTAACCTGTTTTTTTGTGGATATTTTCACATGGAAAAAGAATGAATACCAATAATCAAATTGGCAAAGAAAATAGACAAATGATTAAAATCTAAAATGATCAAGTAATCTGTGAAACATTTGTGATTTTGGTAGTGTACAGGTTTTATGTGGTTCAGTTCATTATACATGTAGTGCATGTTGTTTCATTTCTGGTATCATGTAAAATCCTTTTACTAGATATTTAGTAAAAGGACTTAATTAATATCTTTAGGTTGAAAAATATTACTGTTTGTTGGATAATATGAATTACTAAGCGCACTAAAGCTTATACTTATTAGTGTAACTGGTATTTCTATTTAAATAACTTCAAACCACTAAGAAAAAAATGATTGGTGAACATAAAGAGAAAAAAGCAACTTCAAGAGGAAGGAGAGAGGAAAATGAGAGGAGAGTAAGAGACATCATTGTACAAGGCTGGTCAAAGAAAGCAGTCAATAATCAACATGCGCTAGATTTGAATTGAAAGATACTAGGGGTGGTCAAAGGAAGCAGCCACTAATCAACAGGAAATAAATGATTTGGAGTGAATGGTGGAAAGAATTGAAAAGAGGCACAATATAGGCTGACAAGTTATTTTTCTAATATGATTTTCCGTTCAATTGACATGAAGAAGCAAAAAAAAAAAAAAAAAAAATAGAGGTGTGATTGAGAGCTAGTTTTCTTGGGGTTTCTGTTATTGGTTGCTATTTAACAAGCATGAGACTATAGCCTCCAGTTATAGGTTTATAAATATTATACTTGTTTGTGGCCAATTAATTAGTTTGATATGAACCAATTGGAGAGTAGAAATGTGCTTGCATATGTCTCATAACCAATGCAATATCCAACTGAATGAGACACTTGGTCCAGTTGCATAATGGTGATGCACTGATGCACATGACATGCATAGGAAAAACAATGAAGCCTTGCCTATGTATATGCCACATGAATTAGTTTTTGAAAGAGTTTTAGTTGGGAGAATAACATGTGGTGGTTATGTATCACTCCTAAATGAGTATGATGACAAATTTGTTCTCTTCAAAATTCATGCTACTGTTGTTCTTCAGTTTATCTATTATATCCATATCTGTCCTTCATTTATGTAAATGTGTATTTGCAAACATTTTATACTTCTTTCCTCTGAGCTTTACCAGTTTGCCAAACTTTGTCATAGTCAAATGCCTAAAAGAAATTAGTGGAAAAGGCAATATGAATTTCAGTGGTTTTTGGCAAGAATTTTACGACTTATGTTAAATAAATTAAACCAAAGGACGAGACTTGATGATTAACTTTGAGTTGCTGATTGGCCATCCAAAGCTAATATTAAATTTGTTATTCTATTTGCTGTGTTATGATTTTTATTCCTTTCCTTGAATATACCATTTATTTCTGTGGCATCTTTTATTATTTTGCCAGCTGAGCTTTCTGAATTAATATATATATGCTAATTTGTGGTTTTATGTAAAAGATGCTGAAACGAGGGAGCTCAATTTTGAATGATGGAATTGGATCTGTTGGTCCCATTCGTAGGACTCGTCACAAGTCTAATAGAATGTCTCCACCAAGAAGCTCATTCTCATCAATGCTGCAGTTCCCTTCTTCCTCAACTTATGCAGATGCATCCTCTGTACCTTCCAGCCAAAAGCTTTTGCATTGGAGTGAGGAAAAGAAGAATGATAAGGAACCACAGAATGTAGAAAGTAGTGTGTCTCCCTTTGTTCCAATTCCTCTTCAATCCAGTGAAATGGCTAGGAAAATACTGGAGCAACTTGATAAATTAGCTCCTTCCCCCAAAGTGAAACCATATAATTTGAAAACTGATACAGATGAATCACCTCTTATGCTAACTCATGACGCACTGAGTAGTCAGGCCCTGAAAAACATGGAGAAAATTGAAACCACTAAGTCTGTGAATGTGCAAGGAAACGGTAGTTTCGAACCTTCCAATCACAGTGGTCATCAAAAAAATCCTTTATATGAGAAGCAATATGAGGCTGCTGAAAATGTGTCTCCAACATCTGATACCATGAAGTTTGAAAGAGCTGTTATAAAGGTCAAACCTAGTGTATCAGCTATAAATTTTAGTGTTTCAGATGCTGCTACTATGTCTACTAAAAGAAAACCTTCCTTCCGGATGAGCATTCCTGAGGTATGCAACTGTTTTACATAAATTGTCTTGGAGTGAACTGACTTTGGATGATGAGTTAATTTGTAATTTTTTTTTAATTATTTAAGGGCTTAGATGAGTTGGATGATAGAGATGATTCTGTAAAGGATTCTTCCGGTTTAACTCTGATTGCAAAAGGTAAATCTGAACTATTGTCAGACATCAAGGCTACACAAATTGCAGAAACTGGCTTGGAGGTTTCTAAAAGTTATTCCTCTACTGGTGTTCCTGTATCTACAACAATCTTGGATACAAATATCATGAATGTCCCTAATGTGTCTTGCAATGGTAACATAAATGGAATCCCTTTTATGGCATCACCTTCTCCTGATTCTTCATCAGTACCTTCGGTGATTCCTACTTCAGCCATGCCTCCTGTGCAACCTGCTCTAAGAGAGGAAATTTCATCTTCTACAGCAAAAGTTGGCTTAGTGGCATATTCATCTGGATCTCCTTCAGCAGTGGTCGGTTCTAATGGCCCACAATTTCTTGCAAGGTTAGATAAGAAGTGAGAATCTATTTCCATCTCTTCTACAGCAAAAGTTGGCTTAGTGGCATATTCATCTGGATCATTCTCTATTTTTTTTTTTCACTCTGCCATCAAGTATTATCGTTGTTGATAGGGAGTTGTTCACTTTCTTTCTAAATTCACTTGGATCATTTGATGCAGTATAATCTAAGGATAGAAAAATATTAATAATTCATCATGGTCTCCCAGGATGTTGTGGATTTCTAAGTGTTCTATCAAAGGCATGATATCAATTAAAATAGTGTTTCGATAACCCAAGTTATTATTAATCAACTTAGATATTTTGGAAATACATGTTAGAGTTTTCCTTTATTCTTGATTGTGTCGATTTATTCTAAGTTGTTTATAATTTTTTACCTTATGTTGTCTAAGCCTCAATCTAAAATTCAACCTTATGCTCTGCTTAAAATTTTCTCTTCATCTAGACTTCCTTTAAGAGCCTTTTGCTGATTGAGCTTCTGCTTTATCATGTGAATTTTCTGATGCATCAAAATTTTAAACATATTAAATTCAAATAGTTATTAAGATGGCTGGAAAGTTAAAGAAATTATGGGTAACTGATCATTTGGGCATGCTGAAATAGTCCCTAATTGAAGTGTTTTTTTTATGTAGACGTTCCTGGAATTTATTTTGTAATTGCTAGAGATGCTTGGCTATTTGTATTATTTTTACTGGAGCATCAATGTATTCTCAGTTTAAACATTCATTTGTATCCAAACAAGTTATTTATATCTTGTTTTTAGTTCATGATAGTCTTGGATTAAGCTTGGGTTAGGAAGTTTTTAGCTCTTTATAATTTTTCATTAAACTATATTTAGGGGTAAATTATTGGATTTTTTGTTCTTTATAGTTTTTTTTTATTAATTTTATATTTTTGACAAATTATAGACATCATATAAATCGCAAGAAGATGCAACTGACCATATTGAATCAGTTTTAGCTTATCTGAATCTCATACATAACATTCCTCTCATGTATTCCTTTGCATACATTCCTCTCATTTTATAAATTTGTTCTTACTACAGTGATGAAAACAGAAAAAGCATATCTTCAAGCTCAGATTTTGATAAAGTTGTCAAAACAGTTAATGCATTGGGAGATGCTACACAGTCAAGCAGTTCATCTTCACCTATCTTGAGCTTAACTAGCTTTGGTGTTTCTTCAACTTCCAAACTAAGTGATGACACTGCTTTGACAAATGAGTATATGAAGCCGTCCATTTTCACTTCAAGCAACCTTGCCAATCTAAGTACCGCTATTGCATTGACAAGTACTATTAATACTTCTTCAGCCCCTCTCTTAGTATTTACAGACATGAGTAGTAGTTCTTCTCCTTTGTCTGTTTCAACTTCTTCGAATAGACTTCTAAGATTTGGTGCATCATTGCAGCCAAATGGTGCTAGCTCATTATTTTTTGCTTTTTTTAACTGTTCTCAGAGTATTTCTTGTGGGGCTTCAGCTGGATTCAATTTTGGCTAGTCAGCTTGTAGAGACTAGTTCTGCTATGTCAAACCCTTCGTCAAGGTCATCTGGTGGTGCCATTCAGGCATCTGCTTCTTCTGCCTCTTTATTTGGTTTCTCAAGTGCTCTCATAAAACCTCTTGATACAAGTTCTGGTCTCGCATTGCCTACTTTTACTGGATCATCTTCAAACTCTGGCAGTTCTACTACAACTATGACAACTTTAAGTTTTGGTTCAAATTCTGGGTTCTCCCTTTTCTGTTTTACCCTTTCATCTCAAAGTGTTGGAAGCAACAACTCCCTAGTGTCAACTGCACCTTTTCGTTCAAGCAGTGTGCGTCCTTTTTTTTTACTAGAAAATCTTCAGACGCCGGTAATTCTGATACAGTTGTATCAAATTCTGGTATTTCTATTGCTATTGTTTCATCTCAAAGTGCTGGTAGCAGCAAATCCCTTTTCTCAACTGCACCTTTTGGATCAATTGGTGTACCCATTCTGCCAGGTGTTACTTTCTCAGCCAAATTTAGTGCAAACGTTGCATCATATGGCTCGAATTCCTAGGCATCCAAGTCATCAGTCTCTGTCCCTACTTTTGGTTCTATATCATCTTCACCAGGGAGTGTGGCAGTGTGCCGTTTTCATTTGCAGCATCTTCGATGCCAGCATTTTCATTTGGTTCAACTAGAAGCACATCATCCCTATCTGCCGCTGTTGCACAGCCTGTGTTTAGAACACCAAATCAATTAGCTGCTTGAATTCTTCACCTGGAAATGATAATATGAGTGTTGAGGATAGCATGACTGATGATCCAGTCCATCCGTCTACTTCATTTGGGAGATTTGGGCAGCAAACCAATATACCTTCACTGCCAAATTTTATTTTTGGTTCTCCTGCTACTCCCGGTGGCAACCCTTCCAATTTGGCAGCTAGCAAAATGTTTTTGTTCCTCTCCCATCTCCATTGCAACTAGCTCCAAATTTAGATTTGAGTGCTGGAAGTAGCCTTTCTCAGGGAACTGGAGGTGGAGATAAGTCTGGTCGAAAATTTGTGAAAGTCAGAAGAGATAAGCATCAAAAAACGTAGAAGGTTTTGAAAGAAGGTGGTAACTAAGGTGTTGTTTTTGCACTGGTTTTGCATATTTATTGTTACTTTTCACACTGGACGGCAATGGTCTAACTAAGAGAGGAGATGGATGGAGTTCCTAAAGGATTATGACTATACCATTAGCTACCACCCAGAGAAAGCTAATGTGGTTGTCGATGCACTTAGCCGGAAGTCCAGAGGGACTTTAGCTTGTCACTGAGTTTTAGTCATGGACTTGATTCAGGGTTTCGTCGAGTTTGACCTTGAGGAGCAGGGACAGATAGAGCAGGGTATTCTGACTACCATAGTTGCTCAGTCATCGATCAGAATGAGGATCCGAGAGGCCTAGGCCGGTGACCAGCGCTTACAGTTCATTGGCACCCAAATAGCCTCCGGACAGCAGACTGAGTTCACCCGAGATGACGAGGGTGTTATTTATTTTCGGGGTAGATTATACGTACCTCAATCTCACCCGGTCATAGAGGAGTTACTTCAGGAGGCTCATCGCTTCCGATTTGCTATCCACCCCCGCGGGACCCGCATGTACCGATATTTGAGGCGTTCCTATTGGTGGAATGACATGAGGAAAGACATTGCAGATTTTGTAGCTAGATGTCTAGTCTGTTAGCAGGTGAAGGCTGAGCACCAGAGACCTGCCGTATTACTTCAGGGGATTCCTATTCCTGAGTGGAAATGGGAGCACATCACTATGGATTTCGTCGTGGGATTGCCTAGGACACGATGAGGCCATGACGCGATTTGGGTAATCGTTGACCAATTTGAAAGACCGACTCTCTGATCGCTTGGCAGAGCTGTATAGTTGGGAGATCATCAGACTGCATGGTGTTCCTTCGAGCATTATATCGGATAGAGATCCACGGTTCACGTCCCGGTTCTGCAGAGTTTACAGTAGGCATTGGGCACTCAGCTCCGTTTCAGTGCAACCTTCCATCCACAGATAGATGGACAGTCAGAGAGGACCATCCAGACTCTAGAGGACTTGCGGAGGTCTTGCGTTATGGATTATGGAGGCAGCTGGGAGGACCACCTGCCGTTAGTAGAGTTTACCTACAACAACATCTATAATTTGGCTATCCAGATGGTATCGTTTGAAGTGTTGTATGGTAGGCCTTGTCGGACACACACCCTCTTGCCCTACTTTGTGAGTAATGCTACACTATATTATTGTTTATCTATCCTGGCGATTAAGTCTCCTACTTGTGGTTGACGATTGAGTCTCCACTACGATGTTGAAAGAGTTGTCAGTGATTATGGTCTTGTGAGAATCACGTCGACCAGGGCTCTCTCCCCGAGGAGGCTGAGGTTTGAGCCAGTTGACAGTGATTATTATATATCTGGACTTGTATATACCATGTCGACCAGGGCTTTCTCCCCGAGGAGGTTGAGGTCTGAGCAGTCGACAGTAATTACTATACCCTAGGTTACCCACAGTGATATGGGGTAGAGTGATCTCGCGCAGTTCGCAGCTAGTTAACTAGGTGTCTTGGTCACTTGCTTTACTGTGGTGGAGCGTTGCTCCCACATTATCTGTATTGCAAGTGGTAGAGCGTTGCTCTCATATATTCTGTATTGCTTGTAGTGGAGCGTTGCTCCTACATATTTTGTGTTGCTGGTGGTGGAGCGTTGCTCTTACATATTCTGTATTGCTATGGTAGAGCGTTGCTCCCACATATAATGTTTTACTTGTTGTAGAGTGTGACTCCCACATTACTATATTTCTGGTGGTAGAGCGTTGCTCCCACCCCTGACAATCTACTTGTGGTGGAGCATTGCCCCACATATGATAGTATCACTCATTGTGGAGTAAGACTCCTATTTTAGATGATCTACCTGGTACCTGCATTGATACATGATATGTTGTACTCATTGATTATTATCTGTCATTATATCACATGAAGAGTAGATTGATTATATAGTAGGTGCATGTCCAATATGGGTATGCTAACGGCGAACGGTATGGAATTTTGAAGGCTGTTGATTTCACTCACAGTTAGCTAGATAGCAGTGTGAGAGTAGCGGAAGCTCAGTGAGCTCATAACCCACAGAGTCACCACTATGGATTTGGATATGGACTATCATGTAGTCTGAAGTCTTTCACAGTTGGAGATTTATTCATGATACTAGGATGGACTAGAATATGAGTATGCTACTTAGTTGTTACCCTTGGACCATCACTCCCTAAGTTTGAGCAGAAATTTGGGGACCAAATGTTTATTAGTGGAGGAGAATGTAAAATACGGCCCAAAATAAAGATAAAATAATAATTATTATTGGGCGAATAACCTTTATTGAATTTTCAGGAATTTATAGAAATTTTCTGGGAATTTATTGGAGGTCGTATGACTAGTTTCGTGGGGATATTCGATTAGGCTCAAGGAAAGCCTGTTTAAAATACCCAAATGTGGGAGTTGATTGAGGAATCAACTTAGTGCCTAAGTTCATTTTCTATAAACCCCTTCTCCTCTCTTCTTATTCACCCGACTCCTCCTCATCTCCTCGCACACGCTGGGCGACAGCACACCCCGACGCACGCCTTCGGCGAAGACGAAGGGGTGCGACGCCTTAGATTCTCCACCCACTTGATTAAGCGCCGGCACGTCTCTCCTTCCTCGTCTTCCTCTTCTCCGCCTCTGTCCTTCTTCCACAAATCGCGAACGCCGGCCCCTTTCTTCGTCGATCTGCCGACGCCACGAATCCCGAGTGCCAGCGGCCCTCTTCGATGTGCTCTATTTCCTCTGATCAAACCACATATGCTGGTCCTCTTCGTTGTGATCTACTCCAACCCAGGTCCATGCCCTAGCTTTGGGCAATGCCGTCGTCACTGCCGATGCACTGTACACCATCCCTTGGCCTGAGATCAGATCGACGACAGTGTTTTCTTCCTCTACTTCTGGATTCATTCACCAAGCAGCTATAAATCAGGTTGAGGTAAGATCTGATCGGTGTATTAATAGAGTATTTACTCCATTTCAGTATTAGGTTGACTGTTTGATTATGAAGTTGGTTAGGTTATGCATAATATTTGATTATGGGAGATCTGCTTTCTAGTTTGAAATCAATGGACCCGGTATTAACTTTATTTTGTGAATTGGATTTGTACGAGACTAGAAGTTTGTAATCTGTTGAGGTGGATTAATTCGGGATTGGTTGAATTTGAGGAATCCATGATCATTATTAGGGTCATTAAATTAATAGTTGGGATTAATTATAATGGATTGAATGATGGGTTGGATTAATCCGAATAATTGTGGATTAGTCGATTAGGGTTTAGCCTAATTGAGTTAGGAATTCAGTTTAGCTGGATACTCACATTGGTGGTTTGCTAAACTGTAGATTATATTATCGCAGGACATTGATTCGAGACGAGCATCTCGACGTGGGAGGTACTTGATTACGATCGACATTTTTGAGGCGGGTATCCCTGACTTATCTCTTTTGATACTGTCAGTTAGATATGTATAGTTTGTTATAGCTTCTAGT
>JBAMIE010181746.1:0-13129 GCA_037177295.1 Kaempferia parviflora | reverse complement strand
TTGTGAATGTATTCAGGATTCATATTGTCACCCGTACAGGGGAGATGCTGCCGGATTTTCGTCTGGCAGGGACCCCCCTCGGGGCGTGACACTTAGCGAAAACACACTCCAATCGATTGCCTCAATCGATTAAAGAAGGTCGAATTGATTTGGCCAATCGATTCTCCAACTCTCTATTTCTTCGCGACAAACAGTTCCCAATCGATTAGCCCAGTCAATTAAGACTGTCAGAATTGATTGCCTCAATCTATTCCTTCTCTTTGCGACAAACCACTGCCCAATCCATTCAGCACCTCTCTGTGCTCATGAACTCATGCTCTAATCGATTGCTCCAATTGATTAGCTTAGGGCCAATAGATTGCCTAATCGATTTCCCAACCCTAACTCACTTAATTTGAGTCTAGGATTCTCTTGCCCAACATCTAGTTAACCGTGATTTGTTGGGACTTCTTTACCAGTGTCCGGTCAACTTTTGACCCATTTGGACTTTCTCTTGTGCTAAGTGTTCGGTCAACCTTGGACCCACTTAGATTTTCTCTTTGCCAACTTTCCATTAAACTTTCCATCACCAAGTGTCATCCTCCTTGGCCCACTTAGATTTCCCTTTGCCTAACCGCAATTAGGACTTGTCACTCGGTAGACTTTCACCCTACCTAACCTCAGTTAGGGCTGTCCTTTGCTAACATGCGGTCCTCCTTGACCCACTTGAACTTTCCTTTTCCTAAATGCAGTTAGGACTAGTCACTCGATAAACTTTCACCCTGTCTAACCTTAGTTAGGAATTCCCTTTCCTAACCATTGTTAAAGCTTTCCTTTGCTAACATGTGATCCTTTTTGGCCCACTTAGACTTTCCTTTGTCTAATCTCAATTAAAACTTTATCTTTTCTAACCTCTAGTTAGGATTTTTTTCCTTGCCTAACCTTTGAGTTAGGACATTACCTGGTCTAACCTCTAGTTAGGATTTTCCCAGTCAAGTATCTGATCTTTCATGACCTACTTGACTTCTCTCTCACGTATTTTCAAGTATCTAGTCAAGCTTACTTATTTGACATCTTATCACATATTGTCCAAACATCGAAACTCAAATTCAAATCCATTAAAGCTTAATCAAACTGGTTAACCTTGACCAGAGGATGATTGCACCAATAATCTCCCAACATATAGATTGATACAAGGCTTGTTTGGTTACTAAAGGGTGTCATCAAACTGTAATTGTTTACTACACTGAAACTTTTAGTCTTGTTATCAAATCTCAGATAATTCTAGTGGTTTTTACCATTGTTGTGACACACAAATGGTCTATTTGTTAACTTGATACTCAGAATGCATTTCTTCATGGTGATCTTATTGAGATAATATATGGATCAACCTCCTAGTTTCATTGATTCTTCTTGCCATTATATGGTGTGTAAACTACACAAATCATTATATGGTTTAAGACAGTTATCTTACGCATGATTTACAAAACTTAGGTACTTTCGCAATGCGGTTTTTCTGGTTCTAACGTTGATACCTCACTATTTTTTTTCTCCTCAAGCCATGATATTCTTATTGTGCTTGTCTATGTCGACATTATCATTATCACCGGTAGTACGTAGATTATCATTAATTCTTTGTTTAATTTTCTTAATAAACAATTTACTATGAAAGATTTTGGACCATTGCATTATTTTTTGGAGATTGAATGCATCACTTCTATAATGGTTTGCGTCTCAGTTAAATAAAATATGTTATTGATCTTTTGAAGAAGACTGACATGTTTGACTTCAAACCATTAGACACTCCTATGTCTTCTTCTACTACTGTTGCATTATCTCTATATGATGGTTTCCCCTTAGAAGCTAGCTCAAACTACCGCAACATTGTCGGTGTTCTTCAGTATTGTACTATGATAACGCATAATATATATTTTGTTGCAAATAAAGTATGTCAGTTCATGCATTCACCTACTGCCTTTCATCGACAAGATGTTAAATGGATCTTGAGATATTTGGGTGGAACTTTATACCTTGGTTTATTTATTTCTCCTATGTTCTCTCTATCTTTAGTGTGTTATATTGATGTCGACTAGCTTCTTGTCCAAATGATCATCATAGTACAAGTGGATATTGCGTATTTTTGTGAAGTAATCTTGCTTCGTGGGTCTCTTCAAAGCAAAGGGTTATGTCACATTCTAGTAATGAATCAGAGTATCGTGTTATTGCCAATGGAGTTGTTGAAATTGTCTGGTTAGAATATTTGCTTCTTGAACTTTAAACTCCTTTGGATTCGCATTCCTTTTCGATAATATGAGCACTATATATTGTTCTGTCAATCCGATCATGCATGCTAGAACCAAGTGCATTAAAATTGATTATAATTTTGTTAGAGAACATGTTGCAGCCCAAACTCTACTTGTTCAATACACTCACTTACATGATCAACTAGTAGATACGTTGACTAAAACCCTGTGAGCTTTTAGATTTCTCTTTTTAAGTTCCAAACTCAATGTTCTACATAGACCCTTCAGTTTGAGGGGGGATGATAGTAAAATGTATAGTAATTAGTGGTTAACATGTTAGAGCATCCATATTAGATTTCCTATATAAAATTTAAAATTTAAGATAGAAGAACTACTTTATTAAATTTTGATATCCACTTTTCACTACACAATACATCACATTCACTATAATTTACTCTATCTTTATTTTTATTATTTTTTTTCTCTCCCTATGTAGTATCTACTTTTTATTATCCAATTCATTCCCTTTATTTTTTTTTCTCTCCCAAATTAAATGATATTTTAATATTTAAGAAATAAATTTATTCCTTAAATTTAAATAAATACTTTTCATGAAATCTAAGTTTAGAGAATGGATACGATAACTGATTCAAAGATTTTTTTTTTAGGTAAAATGAAATTTTTAATATCAATTTTGTGTTAATAAAAAAGACAGATAGGATTGATAGTAAGATTAATAATTACTCCTTGTGTTTAGGTATTATAAATCTTATCCTTAATCAACTCTACCAAATAATATATTAATAATTTTTTTAAAATATAATTCTAATTCTATCATCTGATCAAGATGGGTCTTGATATCTTCTTCCCCTCGCAGAAAACTCTTCAGCATCTTAAGCATCGTAGGGATTTTGTTAGATATCTACGGCACCCTGTGATGTGTGTTGACATTGACAGGAATTATTATACTTTCTAGCTCAGTGCCACCGGGATGCGGCCATCAATTGGTGGGACGGAAGACGTTCGACGTTCGAGGTTCTCGAGTGAAGCGGTGGAAATCCGCCGCATCAACTCTCAAAAAAAAAAAAAAAAAAATCAACGGAATCATATTTTGTAAATTAAGATGATTGTAGATGTAACAAAGTCTTCGTCGTTATTATTATTAGCGATGTTGATTAAAATATGACTTTAGGACATGATCCAGATAGAGTACTTAAATAGAAAGCTCTAAAATACCTGTTTCTTTCTTTTACTTTTAAAAAAATAAATAAATTTTTTCAAGACTTGAGTAGTCTTGATATGGAAGCAGAGGTCCATTCAAAATCCTCGAATTTCATTCGACTATCCTGAAAACTCACAATCAAAGTCAAGGCATTCATCTAAAATGCCTTCTTTTTTCCTGGTAGAATATAATCATGTCATAAATTATTTCAGCAGCAGTTCATGCTGATTACAGTCACTGAATCATCACCCTCCTCCTCCACACACACAGGCACAGCAAAGGAAAGAAGCCATTCATGGCGGGTGACCAACTTCCAGTTCACCTCAGCCTTTCCACGACTCGACTCAAAGGCGCAGCATTCCCTTACTGCTACGGCTTAAAAAAAAAAGAAAAAACACTTGCTCAAACCGCCTTTTCCGGCGGCGATCCATTCTCGTCTGCCACCACGTTCAGAAAGAGAGTGTTAAAAAAAGAAAAGGCACCGAATTGAATCGAAAAGGGGTTCTTCGTCACCTCGTACTAACTGATATACTAGAACTTAAGCAATTAGATTAATTACTAATTAATGGCGTTAGAGAAGCTGCTTGTTGTTGTTGTTGTTGTTGTTAGAGCTCAAAACTGAGCGCCGGAGTAAGTTTGGCCGAAGCTCCAGCTCGCCGGAGCCACTTCCGTCGAGGTTACGCTGCGGCCATCGCCGGTAGTTACTATAAAGGACAGTGACTGCCCGTCGAGTAAGCAGTTGCTTTGCCAGTTTTGGCCCCAGTTCCGGCTCATCGCCAGCCACCCTGTGCTCGCCCCCTTGATCGACACCGCCACCACATCTCCGGCGCCGCCCACGTTGGTGACCAGAACAAGGTTGAAATAGGAGTGGCCATTGATGGTGAATCTGATGCCCCCCTTCCTGGCGCAAGCCACTCTGCAATCCGATTCAAATTAGCATTGAAAGAAAAAGGAAAAAGAGATTTGAAGATCAATTGAACTACCTTTTGAATTGTACAGGAACGATTCCTGCTTTGTACTGCGCGATGCGCTGGAAGACGGGCTGCGACAGGTCGAAGTGCTGCAGCGGAGTGTTGCACCACCCGCCGTTGTCTGCGGAGAGTGCGTTGTTGGGCGGGCAGAAGTTGGTGGCCGTGACGGCGATGGTGCCAGGCAGGCACCACAGCGAACCGACGCACATGATCTCAAAGCAAGCGCCGCAGCTCTGGCCGCCGTCGAACAGAGCAGTGCTGAGCGCCGCCGTCTCGGTGCCATAGCCCTGGCTGTAGAGGTTCCCGAACCCGCAAGCTCCCCCTGTTACACGTACCACTCCATTTGCTTAAACCAAAACAGGCTCAAACATTAACGAAATCTCTAAACCAGAGGAATACAAGCTCGCTTACCCATGGTTCCCGAAGCATCGCTGCCTCCATAGAAGGTAGCGTGAGCATTGCTCCAATATCCACCGACTCCATGAACGGATCTCACGGCCATTAAAAGAAGACCAGCCGAGAAGAACCCAAATAACTCCATGATGATGAAGCTCGTTGTGCTCAAGAATGAAGGGAATGGGTGTACTTATAAACGAGGAGAGAAACAATTGGAAAATGATTTTTTTTTTAAAGAGTTCATTAATTAAAAACTGAAACTGCAGTCATCAATACTAACTGAGTTTGACCTACTGTTTCTGTTTGGCGGAGTGCAGCTCCGGCGACAGTTCTTGAAACTTGTAACTTCTGTTCTTATTTTTGATTCAGAAAACCCAAAAAAAAAAATAATAAATAAAATAAAATCAAGTGCGAAAGTTAAAAGATGCCTTTTTTTTTAAAAAATCAACAAAAGCATCCTCACATTTTTTTTTGTAATTAAATTAAAAGAGCATGAACTATTACTATTTCATAATTACTATAATATGAAAAATAATCTTAAAAAATAGATAATTTCTTTTCACTATAATAAATTTTACTTTTCACAATGCATAATTATTCTATCCGTATCATGCATCAACATATTACACAACTATAAATTATTGAAAGTCATGAGACATCAACCGTACACGTTGCGCATGTCAAATTCGGAGTCTCCAAAAAGACTTTAAATGATATTTTTTTAACCTAAGATTGAGACGTTACGAGTTACACTAGATAACAAATATAGATCTCTGAACAAGTTTTGACTTAATATATTGTATGTTCCATGATTCAACTCAAATTAAAAGTTATGATGTCTCAAATTAAAGTTATGTAACATTCATATTGTAATAACTACGATTTCATAGATACTACAACTATTTAGCAGCTATAAAACCGTAGCTATTATAACATACCTCTAGTTTAAGATTTAAGTGGAAAATATAGACTACAGATAATAATGGAAACAATATTGTAATATAGTAGAGAATAGTTGGATAATTAAATTTATACCTATGATGTGATGTTCTTAGATTTTCATCTAATTGAAAGAAAATTTTTATAATGCGCCGCGGTTGATAAGAATAAACTTTATTAATCACACTTAATCGTTGCACTTAATCGGCGTAAAGGAGTAAAGGACAGCATTTTGTCCAAAAATCAATTTAACCATTTCATCTCATCACGTACATGATCTGATTAGGTTCCTGGAGTTAATACTTCTATAACGCCATTCGTTGGGAACCGGTTCCTTGACTTTTTATAGCCATGTTAACATTAACTTAACTTGGAACGTCAGAGGAAAAAAAAAAGGACACCTTTCTAAACTTTCTCAATTTCATTGGTTTTTTAAAGTGGGGTGATTTTGTTTGATCTGGACTCTGTTAACGAGGACTAGAACGTGAGAGCCATTTAATGGCCACTCACACTGTCTTATGGTCTTATGACTCTTTAATTTACCACTTTTTGGTAGTTATTAATTGCCGGACTGCGGATGCTTAAGTTAATTTGGCTTTGTTTGACTGGTCATCCACAGAATCCATGGGACGTGAACAAGGATCGAAGCAAGTTCTTGCTCATTAATGCGGTCAAAGAGGTTGTATCATTTCTTTGTGCACTTGTTAATTCTTCTAATCAATTGGTGGCAATTAATTCTTCTAATCAAGAAGCTACATTGAGTTTTGATGTATTTGAGAAATAAACTCACTGAAAGAAATTTATCGAATGCTATACTCAAAGGACGACACATTCATTAGTGTATTGAATGCTCATACTTCATGATAGTGATAATATGAATTAGGGAGTTCATCCCGTCCCTCTCATCAATCTTGAACGCCTTCTGCTCTCGTCCTAGGAGTAGATTGTCATGGTTAAATTGATAACTTAAAGATCTAAAATTTAAGATTCAGCTGTAGTTTATTATTGAAAATTTATCTCCTTAACGGGTAGCAGACCTGAGAATGCTGGCTCTCTGGATGGGCTTCTATGTGCACTTCCTTAATTTACCTTGACGGTCGATGAAAAATTTTCGTAGGACCAAGTCGATCATCTTAGATTTGACGTTACTTGACTTGATTAATAATCTTTTTTGGATCACCTTCTACTAGCTTTCTGATTTAATTCTGATGACTAATAAAATTTTTTTATAAGACTAACCTGATCGTTTTAATTCATTGTTACTGGTTTAATATTTTTTTTATAGCCTTCTACTTACCTATGTTGCTAATTTAGTCATGCTAAAGCATCGCTAGCTAGGATGACGATGTTATACTGTCACTAGTTTAATGATGCTATTTGAAGTGTCTTGAAAATAATAGAAATAATTCATAGAAAAGTAATTTTTCGGTGTTTATCGATTTATTTTAGCGGTTGATAGAAAATTTTTATGGGATGGATCGGTCATCTTGATCATGTTCGATGTTACCTGAGCTGGTTAATTATTTTTTTATGTGGTGATCGCACCCAACTTGGGTCTGATAAGCGTAGAGTTTGGAGAAGGAAGATTTGATGTCAAATTTTAGTTTTGATTTTATTAGTTAAGTTTAAAAAAAATGGAGTTGCATGAGTCCAAGCTACACAAATAACTTTTATATTTAATTTTTTTTGAATGCATTTAGGATACTTTGGAAATGAGAATTAAAACCCACGGTTGAAAGGAGGGGTAGAATGGGAAAACGACCCAAATCAGTGCACTCTTGTCATTCTCAAAATATGATGATCGTGATTTAAAATTTTCTCAAATTTGTGTGCATCCTTTGGTAAATTCCCGTTGTTTTAGGATTATTTCAGTCTTTTACATTGTTAGAGTTTTGAGAATATTAAATATTTATTTAGTTGATGTTAAAATATTATTTTTTGTTTTGATCAAATTTATTCAGTTTAAACATAGAGACCTCGTCTCTATGTTTGATGATTTTTTATTTTCTCTAACAGTACTCTATAAAAATCAGTGAATGATTACTATTTTTGTTTGGCGTCAATTTGAAATACAAGTTTTCTATGTGATTTGAGATGAGCCACGATAAGATAATTTAGTCACCTCAATTTGAGAAACTACGCCCTTAGGAAATTAAAAATATGACATAAATTTTGAGTACTAGTAAAATTTGAACGTATGAAATGGTAAAATATTGATAAATTAAATAGAAAAATGAAAAATAATTAAGATTAAATCAAATTTTTGTAATTGTTAAGTAGGTGCTTTAATATCTTTTTCTAAGAAATTGAAAAAGATTAATCCTCAAACTTTTCTATCTTATCCATTAATCTTTCCAATAACTGCTTTATCTTTGTTATTATTCTTTTGTCAACAAGACCTGTAAAATTGAAGGACCACAACGGAAAGTATAAGCATAAATAAAACATTTTTTTTACAAATCTTGCTTTGATGTCATGGAACAGAACCTGTGGAGCTTACCTGTAATTGATTCTTCAATTGTTATTTAATTTAATTAATTATTTGATTTATTTAATTCAAGATTCTTTTAATTGCCAAGTACCATGAGATCATGACTCAGATTCTGCTTTTCGGATACTTTTATTTGTTTATTATAAATATTTATACCATAACTCTTTATAAAATAAATGTTAATTAAAAGTTTACATAAGAACTGATCATGTTTAACTTAGGTTTAGGTTCCAACTCACTGTCAACTTTTGTTCATCTTTGAGAGTTGAGACTCTAGACTCTAGCACTCTACTTCGCAGAGCATGTTGATTATTTGGAGGATGGCTTGAATATCGACAATGGATGAATTATAGCTTTGAGAATAGGGATGACTTTATTATGATACATAGTGTACGAACCACATGGGTGACAATATAACAAACTAAGCATGTATGTATAGTACCCTCTAGGGAAGGAATCGAAGAACAAAAAAATGTAGGCGAAAGGAAAGAAATTCCCTATATGAGAAAATTGTTACTACTTTGATGAGGTAATTGTTGTCTTATTGGTCTGTTTACTATCCAATGTAAAAATGCAGAGCTTTTAGGATCGCATATTGTGATGATAATACTGCATCGCAATTTGCAATGAAATTGTGATAAACTAAGCATGTACCACTAAAAAAAGATAGGCATGGGAAAAATTTTATTTTGCGTTGTCTTTGACATATAATCAATTTGTTGTAAATGCACCTAAGCATTATCAATATATTTGCATTAATTTGAGTGGTTGTCACGTACATAAAGATTTTTTGTTAGGTTAATTATATGATACAATTCTACTATCCGAGTATTAATGATCCTATTCGATGCTTAACTCCTAAAATTTTGATGCTCGACCTTCTTGCAACATTTGCTGCTCCCAACATCCTCTCCGGCACACCCACAAGGGCGAAGCCACACTTAGAGCTACCCGGGCTACAGCTCGGGTAGCAAATGGCAGGGAACACAATTTTTATAAGGGAAGAGAGGGAAAAAAAATAAGGAAAAGGGGCGGCTAGCCTGGAGTGACGGCGACGGAGTCGGCAGCTAGCTGGGGCGACGCCGTCGACGTCGACACTCGTGACTCATGGCTTGAGATCAGCCCGGGTAGATCACTCGGGCTGGCTCCGCCATTGCACACCCACCTATCTTCTTCCTCCTTAATTCAACTGCCTAGTTGTTTGACCTCCTCCCTCTCCTTCATCATCATGAATAGGCGTTGCTTGGCCCTCTAGTGGTCCCCTTCCTCCTCCCTCTTCATAACCTTTGATGCCAAACCATTCCTTATCGTCACATCTTGTGCTCCCCCTTTCTCCTCCCTTTTTTATGTCCATTGACCTCAACCGTCATCAACAACACGTCCATCCATTTTCCATGTTTGGTTGATGATGTTTTGCAAGTGAAGTTTTGATAGGACAAAGTAAATCCAATGTTTGGCAAGTGGAAGTGTTGGAAGTGGGAGTAGTGGGCGATTGCACTTGCACTTGCAGTTGCAATAACTTCACACTTAATCTTCCCTTGTTTAATGGATGTGTCCAAGTAGTGAAGGGGGCGATGAGAGATCTATGTTCATTGAAACGAGTGAGATCAGTTCTTGTGGTGGAGTAGAATATCTAATGATCCTGTCTGAAATAGGACGGATGACGCTGGGAGACACAGTGGACAGGAATGGAAGACAACGAGCTATTTGTATGCTGAGGTGGCGTCCGACTGTCCGTTCTCCTGCTTGAATATCCGTCCGTCCGCCCTCCTGTAAATACTCAAACTCCAAAGAACGTTAGCGACCGAACAAGGGAAAATGTTCCATTGTTTGGTCCTCTGACGCTCAAGTCAGACAAGCTCACGAGAAGTACAATCGAAGAACAGTGGAAAGTACTGTGGCTTGCGTAATGTTGCATACCTGCATCAGAAACCGAGAACCTCTATTTATAGTTGGGTGTTAGGCGTTATTCCCGAGGCGTACGAGGATGAGTTGTCACTCTGTGATTGGTGACACCTGACACTTTGCATCATCTGACATGTGTACTATTGTCAGAAGGTACATGTGGATATCAGACACGTGTCTAACAGGCTTGTCAGTCTGCTTGGAGACGAAGTCATTCTCATTGATACCCGTCCGGACGGGCGCATGGTTTCCATGCCTTTAGCCAACCGGACGAACCACCGCTTGGTCGGTCAGGTGGCCACAACTACCCTTTGTTGCCATGTCACCACCAACTGCTGACGTCAGCAGGGGCTCACAAGCCCCATCACTACATTCCGGATCATCCAGTATCGGGAGGAATTTAGCTATTGAATAGTGAAGGGTTGTTTAATTCGTAATGTCCTTCCGATGACAAGCACAAAGCTAGAACATGATTAGCCAAGGCTTTTGCCGTACATGTTTACAATTTTGTGAATTATGCATTTAATTAACAATGGTATCAGAGCTATAGTCCGGATCGGATGCAATATAGGGTGATTTTGAACGAAGTTGAGGGAGATCAAGAGTATGTTAAGATCGAGTGACTAAATACTTGAGAAAAGGCTTGGACCAGGTCAAGAGTGACCGGACTTGTGGAGAGGCCTCAAGAAGGTCAAGAGTGACCGGATTTTTACGGGGAGACCCACAATAGGTAAAAAGTGACCGGATTTTTACGGGGAGACCCACAATAGGTAAAAAGTGACCGGATGCTTGAGCAGAGGTCCGAAGCAGGTCAAAAGTGATCGGATGCTTGAGAGGAGGCCTAAAGCAGGTCAAGAATATATAATTGGATGCTTGAGGGGAGGGCCAAACCATGAGAGTAATGATAGTATGTTGTTTGAGGGGAAGCTTATTGAGAATACAATCAAAGTTCTACATTGTAAATATATGAAAAATTCATGTGTTTAAAAGATGGAGGATATTGTAGGATCAAAAGAAAGCTCGGGGCAGGGGGGGGGGGGGATAACATGTGTCGCTTTTTCACTTTTTTAAAAAAATATGAGTTAAAGCAGCGGAATAATAATCAATAAAGACAATGCTAACAAAATTTTGTTTTTCTTAGTTCATAGCCTGTGCTGCTTGAGTTCGTTAAATATAAGAAATATGACTATAAATAAGAAAATGAAGCTTAATAAAAGGATGAACAATTATATCGATAACCTGGAAAGAGTATAGAGATGGAGGTTGTTGTCAAAGTAGCGTTATGACATTGTAGTATAGTTTCAGAGTAGCACGAGCGTTGTTTGAGCATAGAAGAATGATTCTGTAGAACTGTTGGTCAAGGCTCTTTTATAGGCCATTCTAGCCACCTGGAAAAACTCCAGGCACCTCTGCCGAGACTTATCCGATCGACCTTTGTTGCCAACTTATCCACTTCTAGGCGTCTGGATCCCTTCTAAGCACCTTGATTGCTGCACATGATTAGTTTTGGGAGAAACTCTATCCCGGTTGGGTCTATCCCGTCCTAGGTGCCTGGATCCCTTTTAGGCGCCTGAATGCCAACGCATGTCAACCAATCAGAGGCTTCCATCTCATCCTACAACAAACCGAGGTGATCAGGGTGCCTGGATCACTTCTAAGCGCCTGTATTAGCTTAGGGCACTGGATCCCTTCCAGACACCTATGTCAACTCATCCAAATGTTTAACTTCTACATCACATAGTTAGTGCAGAAAACACAATAATATGAAAAATAATAATTTGACAGTCTTTGGACTGTCCGGTCCTGACTTTTGGATTTCTAGTGAAACTCTATGTCAGACTGACGCCTATTGTTCCCTCAACGAAGAACGTGTACTCATCTACTCCTCTTAGGAAAGTTTGCCTGTTTCCACACATCTAGTCTTCTAGACCTATTTAGACATTTTCTCAACATCTGATCTTGACTTTTGACACTTCCTACTAGAAGTTCGGTCCTCGACCGACCTAGTCCTCTGCCTGGTCTCTGCGACCTCCAGTGCTTCCCCTAGAGTTCTCAACCCCTAGAACTTTTGCCCAACATTCTCGATCTGCCTAGAGTTCTTCCTAGTCCACTCAACCAAGGCATCTTTGCCCAGTCTACTTGACTAAGACTTCTGTGCCTTTCCTCAATTAGGACTTGTACCTTGCCTAAGATCACTTAGGATTTTTGGTTAAGCTATTTGCCCACTCAGTTAAGCTCATTAATAACAAGAAAACTCTTAACTTCAAATCTCTGCCAACATCAAAACCAGATTTGGTTATCTGGTGCTCCCTACACCAACAGATATCTCCATTAGTATGAAGTCGTTGAGATAGAGATAAAAAAAAAATCCATGAAAGCTTATGACTAAAGTGGATAATATCATGTAATTGTAGAGATATGTAAATTCTTTAGAACCCAACAAGTGATATCAGAGCTGACATGAAGAAAAAACCATATGTTAATGTCATTGGTAGTTCACTAGTAGAATTTCTTTGATTTACTTCGCATATTCACCGAAGTCGTAAATAGATAATTGCCAAAGTAGACACACGTGAAGTAATAGGTACTATTTGACTTCATCTTATCACCGAAGTTATAATTAAGAAAAAGCGAAGTCTTTGACCGGTTCAAGAAGGCAAAAACCGATTTAAAGTTGGACCGATGCTGAAGTAAAAAAACGCCTATTACTTCGTTGGTTTTGTAAAGTGCCGAAGTAATCAATGATATATAACGTCACAGTTTATATTGATTGCCGAAGTAAAAAATATCTTTTACTTCATTAGTTGTGTAACATGCTAAAGTAATAGATGATATATGACTTCACAATTTATATTGATTGACGAAGTAAATATATTATATAACTTCATCATAATTTTTATTTATCGAAGTAGTTGATATTATATTACTTCATAGTTTATATTTATTGACAAAGTAGTTAATTTTTTATTACTTCATTATTTAG
>JBAMIE010181739.1:0-13130 GCA_037177295.1 Kaempferia parviflora | reverse complement strand
AACATCAATCGAATATGATAACTTCTCGAGTAATACTAGTAAGGAAATCATCCATCCTTCTTTTGACAATGAGTATCAGAGCTGTATCGGAAATACCTCAATCACGAACTCTACTTAACTTTCAGGTGGAAAGCTAAGAAGTTCATCTAGAAACATATCTAGGTACTCAAATATCCACAATAAAGTAAATGACAATCCAAAGTCCAAAAGGTCATTTAATCCCTTGACTGAGAGTCTACACTTTAAGACGGTATCACCACAACTCTTATAATTGTGCTCGTAAATATCCTCCGACAAAGGTCAACCAAAAGGTCGTATACTCTGATATGAAATATAGACTTTAAAGACCTTGAATGAATGATCAGGTGGTCAAGGTCTTGAGCTACTTGATAGAGACAATGTTAGCTGGGTTGACTAACCATTTATCTTGTAATATCTTGTAATTCATCATACTATGATTGCTCTGCTTAAGGTTCAGGAACATCTAACGACGAGCAATAAAAAAGAAGAAAGAGAAATACTAGCTCTCGATAGCATGTTAAAATCATCATTAAGTGATCCTTTGTCTCTCAAAGTTCTATCTCTGGAATTCCCACTTAGTAACAGTTGGATTCCATATGTGTTAATCAACTAACACCACTTTCTCCGCATTATTGTGGGCTATATATCTCTATGAACCATCGAGAATATCTAACCATATCTGATCAGTCCATGAGTCAGGATCTCCCATGTAACAACGTTAGAAGAGTCGACTAACCATCGCCTTGTAAACTATTATGCTCCGGATCCTCCACGTTGTGCTTGGTCACGTAAAGGTTAAGCAGCTAACTACATCTTTTCCGTATCAATACAAGTCATATATTCAAATGTACTTTCTAAGATATACACCCAAGTAACGAATGTATCTCATAAGTGCTAAGCGGCTAGCTCTATATTTTTCCACTTTTATGTGGATTATATATCTGAATGTACCTTCTACGTTATATAACCTGGTACGACCGGTCTATGGTCAAGGTCCCTATCGACATAATAGATTGATCCTCTAATGATCAAGTCAACAATGATATGCAGCTAAATCATTCCTTTTTACCTCTGTACAAATCATGTACTCAAATGTGCATACTAGATTATCGAACCCAACACTAGAAAACTAAGGATCAGAATCTCCATGAAATAGAGTAAGTCAGTCCTCTACTAACGGAACCAACAAGAGTAAATCGATCCTCCACTGACCAAATCAACAAGAGAAAATCGATTCCCTACTGACCATGTCAATATGAATAAATCGGTCCCCTATTGACCAAACCAATAAGGGTAAATCAGTCCTCCTCTGACCAAACTAACAAGGGTAAATCAATTCTCTATTGACCGAGCCCACAATGGTATACAACCATATGGTTTAATAGGAGAAATCCCTTGAGACTGTAATCCTTGATCTCTGATAGGTTGCTGACATACCTGATCCCTACAACCAACTTGATATCAGTTGGTGTCACGAGAGAACCCATATTCTCTGTGTTAGGTTCGGATCTTGTATTGTCAACTTGTCACGTCCATGATCGTCCGCGATAACTACTACAAAATATGGCTGGACTCCAAATCAATAAATGACTAATAGTCAGGTATAGAATACTCTACATAATGCAACTAAAGACATATCATACCTCTTATAACTCAGAGATGTCCTGTTGCTGCCTTGCCCAATAACTCGAAAAGTCACATCAAGAAAATAAGCCACGTAAAACTGAAACACCAAAACTAGGCATCGTAAACTTGTGGCTCTGATACCGATAAATTGTCACTCTCGGGGCAAGGTTGCTCGATGAAAATCGGATAGCCAATAAGCACAACCACGCAATTATATATGCAGCCCACACGACTGGAAAAGTAAATCAAAGCACAATAGAATATATCAGGTAGATCACCCAAACAAAAAACGACTGACTGCTTGCCGGCTAGGCTTACACGACAACTACTTAAAACAATAAAAAGTAGCTACAACGCTACATGCCAGGTGTTCACTAAACATCATGCATGGTAAACAATACGACGCCACAATCAACATAAGTACATTCAGTATACAAACCACTTATCACATAAATCTATAAGTATGGATAGATCCAACAGGTGTTCACTAAACAACACATACAGTAGGTAATGACAGAGCACATCACAACATCGGTATAGTCAAACTGATACCTCCAATAGTATACAACAAAACTCATGTACACACACAATATAAGTTTAATCGACTTATACTTCTAATAGATCCGTCAGACACGCATGCACACATAACATAGATATAATCAACTAGATTCTTCTGTTAAACCCACCAAACGCGTGTGCACGAATAACATGGATATAGTCCCCTTGGGGCGGTGCGATGGTTAAGGCATGAGACCACATGAGGTTTAGAGGTTGAATCTCAGCGCCCCCAAGCATATACCTCCCCCATGTCTTGATCATTTGCACTTATGGCTAATAGCCACCCGTGATTTACCTCCTCCGTGTTGGCCCTGTGACGGGTTGGCGGGGGCACTGGGGGCGAGCGTATTCGCCTTTTACCACACAAATAACATGGATATAACCCGAAATATGTTCCATCATGTATACGTACAGGTACAAAACGCTACTCATCATACAAACCACTCAAATGTTATACAATAACATATAGGTTGTCAATCAGATTAACTCCTGTAGTGTACACTATACACGTGTACGCACTACATATATATAATCAATCAACATGGTATTTCCTATAATGTAAACCATACATGTGAACACTCTATAACATGTGATCAATCAACAAGGTATTTCTTATAAGTTATACCATACATGTGAATACTCTACAAAGTATAAATATCCAAACAGATCATCTTCATGGTCAAGCAGTAAGTATCAAGCATGATATCAAGTAAGTAGATTTAAGATAAAGTAACCTAATTCAGTATATAAAAATATCATACACTAAGATCAATGATCTATAGAAGTCAAGGTAGAAGTACCCGCCTCGAAATGTCGATCGTATCAAAATAAATTCCACATTGAGACGCTCATCTCGAATCCAAGTTTTACAATCATATAATATATAGTTTAGCTAATCACATATGCAATAATTAGATAAACCCAAAACCCAAATTAATTAGGGGAAATGCTTAATCAAAATGACCATTAGTTACCCTAATATTGGTTAACTCCATTTAGTCTAGTCCATTGATTAAATTAAGGTTAACCTTATTATCAATCCTAATTAACTCATCTTCTAATTCCCCCTTAATTGAACCACAATCATCATTGGATTAGACTTAATAAATGAAATTCATAACCCAAAATAAGTAATAGGGTTTTTAATTAATCCATACTAAATTATCAACTTCTCTCCTTCAATTTTATCAACGAAATCAACAGATTACCCAATTCCAATATGATACAAAATCTAAATCAATTGCAACTACAACATATTAAATATCACAAACATTCCATCTTCAAATTGCATTAGATATCTATAAACCTATCCATAATCAAATCTGGATATACTAAGCATTAGTCAATTCCAGCAACTCACCTCAAATCGTAAACTCCACAGTTGACTCGTAGTGGAAGAAGTGGCCGCTGGAACTATGGCCAAAGATAGAGTTGCTGCCCTCTGCCAATTATCTCCAATCAATACCTTCCTACTCTCAAATGTGTGCTAGAGATGGTAAATTACCTGCATCTAGAAGTCGGTAGTAGGGTTCCTGGTGACCAACATTCCTTGAAGGGTTTTGGCCAGAAGTGGCTGCGTCAGTGTCCATCACGACAACACGTTGAAGAACCGAAAAAGGATGGTGGTGTCGCCCAAGGCTAGGGCACGACTCATAGGAGAGGAGCAATAGCTGGTTCAAGAGAAAAAGCGATGGACGACTCTCCCACAGCTGTCTGGTACCAATCCGGCAACACGCTCACGAAGCCCTCATTGCCCTGACGATGGCGATAGGAGATGGTCGACGATCTGGCGGAGATAGCAGAGGGAGGGTTGCGGTGGATCGGGGTAGAGGGGAGGTCGGTGACTCTCACATGATTGGCGGCGATGGCGGATCGACGCTAGGGCAGAGAAAAGATGAATGTTCGACGTCTGACGGTCTGTAGCTTCTGACGATTGACGACATCCGATGGTCGGTGGCGTGGGCTCTACTGTGCATGATGAAGTGGGTTGGTGCTACAGTGAATCGGCAGAGAAGAGTCGGGGTAAATGAGAAGAGATAGAAACTTAGGTTTATATGTAATTAACTTAGGTTAATTAACCCAATCAACTTTCACTTAAGGGATATTCCAAACTGGCTTTCTTTAGGCCTAATTGATTTATCCTCTCAAACTTGTATACGAACTCTGATTAAATCTTAGAAAATTGCTAAAAATTCCTAAAAATCCAATAAGATTATTTCTCTAATAACACTTATTATTTAATTGCCGTATGTTACATTTATGAATTTTGAAAAAGATACATCAAAGTATTAAAGGCACATCCAAGAGATAGGCAAGAAAAGTCAATATTGATAGATGAGCACTAAAAACACAACAACAATAAAATATTTCATATTTCACAATGCAACCAAAAAAAATAAATCACAAAACTGTGGGAAAAATAAATTCTACTGTACTAAGAATAAATGTGGAAAAATTTAACAATGAATGAAGAAAAAGAAACAAGAGGAGAGAGAATATACCTAGTGAAGAAAATAGTTGGAAAATAACTGTAAATTGGTACAAGCAGTCAATATTGGGTGAAACAGAGAGGTAGATGTATTATGCTTACTTTCTAATATCAAATGAATCAACGACATATAAAAAATTCATTTTTTTACCCTTTAGACTCACTTGGGCCGTCCAGATGTTTCACCTTCCCCACTTTGTGAAAGGGTGCCTAACAGGGATTGTCTGGCAACTAGGCGAAGTGGTCTCATACAAAAACTGCCTAGGTGGCAACCTTTTCATACAATGACATGCATTTCGAATCTTTGATCACAAAAATCAAAAACAAAAGAAACACACACACAAAACAAAAAAAAAGAAGAAAAACAGAGAATTTCTCTGTCCTAATTCTAGTGTTAATTGGAAAATTGCAAAAGATGAAACCTCTCTTTACTCACTCATCTTCCTTTATAAGACGTGTTTTGCTACTCAGACCAGACCATTTCCTTTAAAATGTATTGCTTTGGTTGGTTAATATGCTTTGCTATTATCTTCTTTGTTTCATGGATATCTTTAATTCACATGTAGAATGCATTATGGAGCGCTTTAAATGATCAACTTAGTATGTGTTTTTGTTTGGTATATATTGACGACTTTAATTATTTTAGTGCTAGATGGAGACGTTTATATTTTGTGGCACGTAGTATTATTATACAGCAATGCCATTGCAATTAATTTTTAGAATATGGATAATGTGTGCCTCTTTAAACTTTCTAAAATTGTAAGACCGTCCATGTTATCAGCTTAAGCAACAATATGAGGTTCTTGCCTGGGATATTTTACCCGGCAATTTGGTCTGCGCTTGCAATAAGACAACCTGTTTTGGTTTGCCTACAATTTTGAATTTCTGCAAAATGTCTGTTTATATTCAAAGTCTTGAACATTTTACTTCCAAACTGCATGGATAGGTAAATGCCAATTACAAGTTTAGACAAGCTGAGTCATCAACCACATCCTTTAGATGTGCTTCGATTTTAAATAACATTACCATGGCATGAATATTAACAGTTTGGTAACTGAAAAGGAAACACGGATTTTGGCTACCTATTAATTTTCCAAAATGGATACGGACGTCTAGCTTTTACTGGTGGATATTTTATTATGAAATGGTTAATGAAAGTTTAGTTTATAGAACGTATAATAAAATGTTCCATCACACAGTTTGCCTACTTTTTGCTTGAAAACCCATGACACTGAGTTATTTTCTAAGTTCACTTTCAGTCTACATGACTGTGTCGTTGACATGGATGGTTTTGTTCACAGCAAACAAAAAAATGAAGTTCATATAATAAATCATTGCAGGAACACGAGATCAAAATCATGCCCATTTTGCCGTGATAGCCTCAAGGACGTCAACTCTGGAGATTTGTGGGTGTTGATTGATAGCAGAGATATAATTGATATTGCAGTGGTGAAGCAAGAAGACATTAGACGCTTAATTATGTATATAAAAAGATTACCGGAAGTTGTTCCCGATTCCACCCTCAAGAACTACGATTCACATATCCGGTGAGCTATGATGCATTGAATCCTGCGTTGTTTACTCTTTTATCTATTCCTTCCACTGGTTCTCAATATTTTTTTTTTTTGGATCAGGTAGATGTCTATTTATGCATTAAAGGTTTATTCGAATTTGCGTTTCAGAGCTGCTCCTACTTTTTGACCTGCTACTTCAGAAATTATATATAAGGATGGGGGTTTCAGGATCTCATCTTCAGCACTATGTAAATGAGACTGTAAATGGTTGTATAGTTGGTATCAGTCTTAGCTAGTTTATGAGTCAAGGTTAAGTGCTGCCACGGTTGGTTTTATCTAGTGCGACTTGCATAAGGCCACGTTTATATATTGAGAAAAATAATTTGTTAATAATCACTAATCATATTTGTTATTTTGTTATTTCATAAGTGGATGTTTTTCCTTGCACAGTTGAATATTTAGACTAAGTAAACTCTGGAAAAGCATTCATGAGGATTTGAGCAGGTTCCTCTTATTTAGGAGGGAGGGATGATTCATTAACATGTTATTTGTTTGAGAAGAAAGGAAAGGTAAATATATAAAATGATTTTTATTTTTTAAAATATCATTTGAACTATTTTAAATTATTTATTTTCTTGAAGATTAGAAAAACAAATCTAAATAATATTTGAACTATTTCAAATTATTTTTTCTGAAAAATAAATCTCATGCAAGTTGGTTTTTGCAGAGCAACAAAAAAACCAAATTGTAAAATGATGAGAAATTCTTCATACATCTAAAATGATATGAGATTCCTCTACCGTTTCAGACAAGAACACTGTGAATTGGTTTTGCTTTGTTTTTTTTTTATTTTTTATTTTTTTTATTTATTTATTTTTTTTTATTTTTTGTAGGATATCAATATGAAGTATCTGCGAGCCATAATCCTTGTGAAGGTATCAGTAAGCCTTGTGCAGATCCAACAGCAACTTTGAGGTGAAAATGCCAATCCATTGAGAAGCTTGGTTTATGGAGAGCGTCACCCAAGCTACCTTTGGGTAGATATTTAAAAATGAGAAGGTCGGTGCCCCTTGAGTAACAAAAACCTAACAATTTGGTGACATTTCGATGTCCGGCCTTCGCCAAATTAAATTTAATCTCAACCTCCTGAAAGGCAAATTGTGGGAGTTGAGTAACCTCTTGACGACAACGTGTGTTCCATCAGGTGTCTGGATAATATACACTTTACCAAATACTCATTCATCAATAGAATTTCTCTCAACTAAAGCCATCAGCAAATCATCTTACGTAATCTTGAGAGTATAGAAGAGGACTGATTTCCATTTTCTCGAACTAGACCGACTTTGAGACAACCTGCAAACAATAAGTAGAGTTGGGCGAGAGTAGAAGAAGAAGAAAAGATTAAGGTTTTTGTTGTGAATATAGTTAGTGATATATGTTTAGTCCTACATTGGAAAAAAAAGGAGAAGTTTGATAGGCTTATTAAAGGATATGCATCAAATATGTTGTATTTGATTGGTGACCAAGTGGAACATATTTATATATATAAATCAATGATGGGAATGAAAAACAAATACATGTCTGAAAACAAGGTACGAACAGATTTCTAAGCATGAAGATTTCACCATAGACCTCGTTTTGAGGAAGAAACTCAAATTCATGAGAATAAATTTGCTTATGAGTATGATTCTAAGGCTAAGAAAGCAGGATATTCTTGAAAGAAAAGAAAGTTTGCTCAAACTTTGTCTGAAAATTTGGCTAACAAAAAGAAAACTAAGACATGTTACTTTTGGAAAAAGAAAGACCACTACAAAAATGAATGCAGGTTTTACAAGAAACTAAAGGTGGAGGGAAATGTTAGACAAAAAACTATGAATGTTTTTGAACGTCCACCAAGTCCTCCTGATATCGTTGCGATGATCTTAAAATCAGAATGATAACTGAATGCAACATGACAACAAATGAAAAATCTGCTGATTGGTGGTATGACTCCGGCTTTTTAGTTCATTTTTGCAATGAGAAAAGTTTATTTAAAAACTATGAACTTGCTGCAAAGGAAGAAAAGGTCTTGATGAGAAATCATGATACGACCATAGTGCTTGGAAAAGGAACCATTGAGTGCAATTTACTTCAGGAAAGAAGATGATCTTGATGAATGTACTGAATGTTTCCGACGTGAGGAAGAATGTGATTTCTGCAGTTTGTTATGCACGAGAGGATTGAAGGCTATTATAGAAGTAAAAAAAAACTTTTAATTTCTAAGAATGATGTATTTGTAGGACAAGGATATTCATGTGACGGAGTATTAAAATTAAGTATCAATAAAGATAATAATTTTGCTTATATGCTTGTGTCTCCATTTAATTTATGACATGCTTGCTTATCTCATGTTAATTTTAATTCAATTAAATTTATATCAAAGCATGGTTTAATTTCATATCCAAATGGAAATTCTAAAAAATGTGAGATTTGCATACAAGAGAAAATGACTAGAAAACTTTTTTTTTTCTAAGAATGAAAGGACAACCGAATTGCTTGAACTAATACATTCTGATATATATGAATTAAATGGTCACTTAACTAGAGGTGGAAAAAGATATTTCATTACTTTTATAGATGATCATTCTAGATTTACGCAAGTTTATTTAATGACAACAAAAGATCAAACATTTGATATGTTTAAAAACTATAAAGTCTTGGTTGAGAATCAATTGGAAAAGAAAATTAAGATCTTTCGAAGTGATCAAGGTGGTGAATATTTTCCAATTTAATTTTCAAATTTTTTTTTGAAGATAATGGCATAATTCAGTATCAGACTAGTGCACGCTACACCTCACAACATAATGATTTGGCTGAAAGGAAAAATATTACATTGGTAGATATGATCAATGCTATGCTTATGCATGCTATATTACCAACAAATCTATGGGGAGAAGCATTACTAATAGCCTGTTATGTACATAATCGAATTTCATCAAAGAAAACTAAAACTTCTCCATATGAAGTATGGAAAGGAAGGAAGCCAAATCTAAGTTATTTGAAAGTGTGGGGGTGTATAGCTTTATAGAGTTTCGGATCCTAAGAGGACCAAGTTAGGACCTAGATCTATTAAAAGTGTTTTTGTGGGATATGCTGATAATTCAAAAGCAAACATATTGTTGGATGCAGATTCTAATACTATTATAGAATCTAGAGATGTTGAATTTTTAGAAATAAACTTTTTGAAAGATTCAAAAGGTAATCCACAATCAAATGAAGAAGTCCTTGAAAATGCAACACAAAGCGTTACTAAGAATTCTGGTTCAACTAAGAAATGAAAATCAGTAGAACCTCCCAATGAACCAAGGAGGAGTCAAAGAGCAAGAAAAGAAAAGTATTTTGGTAATGATTTTATATATTCACAATCATTGATGTTTTTGGTTGAAGGAAATAAAGATTAGGTGTTGAGTAAAATGCCTATTGTTTTACATTTAGAAGATGATCCAAAATCATATAATGAAGTAATGACATCAAGAGATTCCAGTTTCTGGAAGGAAGCACTAAGCAATGAAATGGATTCTCTTCTAGCAAATGGAACATGGGTGCTAGTTGATCCACCTTCTAAATTAAAACCTATTGGTTGTAAATGAGTGTTTAGAAGAAAATACAACAATGTAGGTTCTCTATAAACCTTCAAGGCAAGGCTTACGGCTAAGGGCTTTAGGCAAAAGGAAGGTGTTGATTACTTTGACACATATGCTCCTGTAGCAAGAATTACTTCAATAACAGTTTTGTTTGCTTTAGCATCAATCTACGATTTACATATTTATCAAATGGACGTAAAGATAACATTTTTAAATGGTGAACTTGATGAAGAAATTTACATGCAACAACTAGAAGGTTTTGAACTTCCTAGTCATGAAAAGAAAGTTTGCAAATTGGTTAAATCCTTGTATGGACTAAAGCAAGCCCCTAAATAGTGGCATGAAAAGTTCGACAATGTGATTTTATCACATGGCTTTAGACATAATGGGGCAAACAAATGTATCTACTCTAAGTTCACTAAAATTGTTGGTGTCATTATATGTCTTTATGTTGATGACATGTTAATTATAGGAACAAATATGCAAGGGGTAAATGAAACTAAATCTTTTTTATCTTCTCAGTTTAGGATAAGAGATTTAGGAGAAGTTGGTACTATTTTAGGAATAAAAAGTAATGAAACATAGTGGCGGTTTTGCTCTGAGTCATTCTCACTATATAGATAAAATTCTTTTTAAGTTCAGTCATCCAGGAATAAAAGAAGCTAATACCCCATTTGATGTTTCGAACAAATTGGTAGACAATTCGGTAGATCAATTAGTCAATTAGACTATGCAAGTGTTATTGGTAGTTTAATGTATGCTATGCATTGTACAAGACTTGACATTGCCTTTTCTGTTTGCAAGCTTGCAAGGTATACACATAATCCTAGCACTGAACATTGGAAAGCGATTGAAAGAGTTCTTGGATATTAGACAACTAATTTCTCATTCCTAGCAAACAAAGTCTCATTCCTAGTTGGATAACTAATATAACTAATAATAAATCGACGTCTGGTTGGATTTTCACCTTGGGTGGAGGAGCTATTTCATGGGCTTTTAAGAAACAGACGTGCATTACTCATTCTATAATAGAATCTGAGTTCATTGCTTTGGCAGCCGCAGGTAAATAAGCCGAATGACTAAGAAACATGTTGACAGACATAAATTTGTGTCCACAACAAATGCTAGCAATTTCTTTGCACTATGATAGTCAAGCAACTATGTCTAGACAATTTAGCAAGATTTACAATGGTAAATCAAGACATATTGCCTTGAGGCATGAATATATTAGACAACTAATTTTTGATAGTATTATAACAGTTGTCTATGTTAGGTCTAGTAAGAATCTAGCCGACCCATTAACAAAAGGACTCTGATATGATAAAAAGCACTACAAGTGCAATGAGTCTAAAACCATTCTGATTTGTCAGTAATAATGGGAACCTTACCTTTCTTATTGCACAACAATTTTAGAGCTTTAACGGGTAACAACAAATTATTAGTGACATGTAGCAAGTACTAGAATCAATGCAGTACTTATGAAAAAGTGGTTGAATATAAATTATTCTTATTGAAGATTTATGTTGGTCATAAACAAGAAATTTTAAAGGTCTTTCACCTATGCGAACACAAGTGGTGTCGCTTTTATCAAAGGTTTGAGAATAAAACTTTTGTAAGTGTTTGTGAATCTAGGGTAGCACAAGGCCATAATATGGTGCTAAAGCTCACGGTGGACATATTAGAGAAGTCAAAAGTTATATGTGTATGATATTTCCAATTTTATCATATAGAAATTATGGTTTAAGTTAATTAACTACCATATATTTCGATGATATTTTGAAGTATTTATACTAATAGTAGGTTTAAGTTGAAAGACACTTTCTAGATACATAGAACTTTGCATTTGATTGCAAATATCACTATAACTAAGTGGGGGATTATTGAATATAGTTAGTGATATATGTTTAATCCCACATTGAAAAGGGAGGGGAAGTTTGATAGGCTTATTAAAGGATGTGCATCAAATATGTTGTATTTTATTGGTGATCAAGTGGGACATATTTATATATATAAATCAAAGATGGGCACTTGGGCACGAAAATTAAATTCAAAATTAAAGACTCTTAATTTTGGATTTTAATTTTAAATTAATTATTTCTTGGTGAACAAGTGCGATGGTTAACGTGTCGTTTCATGAACAGGTGTCTTCATAACCTTTCCCAAAGGTTGTATCGTTGATTATATATACATCCTTTTAACATCTTCTCCAGGTATCACTTTTCATTCTCTATATTGTCTTGGGGGAATTTATAGATTTGTTGTCCATAAATTCTATTTTGTTTTGAGTATCCTAGAGAGAATTTGTCATTAAACCCAACAACAACATAGTGGGGGCAAAATTTTCTTAAGGAAAGTGATTCATACTCGAAATGAAGTTCTGTCATCGAATTTTCTTCTAACAGTTACCTGTCCTCTAAGAGATATGTGGTGAGGGTCGACACCGGAGTCAACACTGTGAAGTGAGAGAATTGGAATCGCCAGTGCGAGCTGTTTTTTGATGGATTAAGTGCGACGCAAAGATACCTAAAATAACAAATTTGGAAATTAATATTTTGAACAGGGGTAAAATTAGAATAATTTTTTTATTCCCCTTACCCTTGCTTATATCCCAAATCGTGGTGTAAGAAAATCTTCCATTTCATGGGTAAGAAAGGTTAAAACTTACCCTTCCTTACCTTTTTTTCCCCTTCACTTTCACTTACTCCCTCCCAAACAAGTATAAAGTTTCTCTTTCCCTTATTTACCATTTCCTCCCATTTCCTCACCTTCTCCAAACAAAGGCTAAAGAACTTTTGTAGCATACTTCATATATTTCTCCAATAGAAGTTATAGATTTCATGCTCAATGATGGGAAGGTAAAATATATGTAAATTGTAAATTACAAGGACTTTAGGGGTTTTTATAAACTTTATAACTGTAAATTTGTATCTTCTAATTATAATATGATCATCAAATGTCGGAAATTTACAAGTATAAATTATTAAGAGAAATGATATGCTGCAAGAATTATACGCATGAAAGGCTCAAGGAATGAGTCATTATATCCTATGTGGAAAAAAGGCCCAGAGTCTTCTCTCTTTGTCTAACTCCCTCATTTTGTAACATCCGCCCTTATTTGCTACTCAGGCGGCGTTACTTGTCTTACACATATACATAGATGAAACTTGCATGGAAAATTTTGCTGAAAATATGTAGCGACCGCCCTTACCGGCTACTGTTCTAAGGCGATCTGCTACTAACTTACTGCTGTACTTGTGTAAGAAAATCCATGTAATTTAAAAACTTTGCGGAATTACTTAC
>JBAMIE010181731.1:0-13131 GCA_037177295.1 Kaempferia parviflora | reverse complement strand
ACTGATTTGCGTAATAGGATGGGGGATGAGTGGATGAATGACAGTTTGGTAGTATACATTGAGAAGGATATTTTTGCTACAATTGAAAATGAACAAATTTTACAATATTTTCAACAGATGAGCACTCGTAGGATACAGTTGCCTCCTCTTGTTTGTACATCCAGATCTAGTACTGGTACTTCAAATGTCAATAAATAATTACTTTATTGGTATGTACATTTTTATATCTGTATCATTATCGTTATCAATTTAGTACTTTTATATATATTTATTTGATAGTAAAAAATATTTTTTTAATTTCTTCTTTGAGCACCTTATTAAATTTTTATCTGGATCCGCCACTGCATGCAGGAGATAAAAGAGAGGGATTGAAAAAAAAAATCCAAATTTAGGTCATGTCAACTTGCTACATATACTGTTGTTTATGATCGCTCTTAGAAGGGTGGACAAGAGTCTCAAGTCTATATATATATATATATACACGATTTTGTTATCCGATCCTGCGTGCCGTATAGTGCGCGACTGTGCACGCGCAGGTGAAAGCCCGTTTTTCATTTTTTTTTAAATTTTGTTTAAAACTAAGATTTGTAGATTTTTTAATAGAAGATTAATATTTTTATAAATATAAATTCTAAATACTCGATTATACAGATATAATCTAAAATTAATTTATTTTTAATTTTTTTTAACTTAATACTATAATTTAATTAGTAAGTCTAAACCCTAAAGGTATTTTTATTTTAAATTTTTTACTTCTAGGGTTCAATCTTCCCAATTAATTTATAGTATCAAACGGTAAAATTTTAAGATTTAACTTCTAGATTCAGATTTTCTAATTAGGTTATAGTGTTAAGTGAAAAAAAAATTTAAACGAATAAATTTTGGACGTTTATGGGTATAGTAATATATTTAGAGATTATATTAAATTTTTTTTTAATATTTTTAATTAAATTTTAAAAAAATAAAAAAAAAATTAAAACACAAGCTGATTTCCTGTACGTCGCACGGTGCGTAAATTAATTTAAGGAGTAAATTCATATTATAATATTATTCATTCACGTTTATATTATTAATATTTATGGAAGGTAAAGTATGCTATGTAAATTAATTTAAGGGAGTAAATTCATATTATAATATTATTCATTCACGTTTATATTATTAATATTTATGGAAGTTAAAGTATGCTATGTAAATTAATTTAAGGGAGTAAATTCATATTATAATATTATTCATTCACGTTTATAATATTATAATATTGTTCATTCAAGTTTGGTGAGCGGCTATAGCTCACCCCTCCTATAGCGACCCTCACGTAAAAAACTTTAAATCGAACAAAAACTTTGGAGTACTCGGTGTGCGTGATATGATGTATGGGTAGAGCTCTGGGACGGATCGGTCGGGGCGCTGAAGGCGAGCGATTCGCCTTTTGCCACATGGGTAGAGCTATCAGATGGTTAATGCATTGGACGGGTCAGTCTGTTGAAGACCCGCTATTTGGTAGGGTGAAAAGGGTTGATTCATCATTTTGATAGTTTGAGAAATTTTGAATCTAATCCAACCCCATTTAAGATGGATTATGAATTAGATGAGTCAACTCATAAGTCCATCAAAAATTTAATTTTTTTTTTTTTTTTAAATTCATAACTTTAACGTTTTACTCTGAACACTTTCATCAATCAAATATATCTAAAAATATATATTTTAAATATAAATAAACACAAAACAAGCACTCACATTTGATGAAAAGTATTACTTTTATTTCAAATTGGTAACAAAAAAAAGATAATAAATTGATATAAAACTTCACTTACTTGTGTTTCTCAACTCGTTGGCCAACCTAAACCCGTCGAGGGTTCAACCCGCAGGTCGCGGGCCTAGCCGGGTCAGCTTGTCTCAACCCACCATAAAATGTATTGATACAATTTCAACTCAATACGTACGCTTAAATTGTTTTACAGGGCATGCAGGCCAACCTGATGGGTTCAACCTAAATTAACAGCTCTATATGTGGGATAGCGAGTAGCTATGAGCGACCCTCATGAAAAAAAAATTGTGATTTTTTTTTTTTTAAAAAAAAACTAAGTTTCCAGTTGTGCTAATAAAATTTTACCTCTAGCTTTTAGGGGTTAGGTTATTTAATTAAGCGCAAAAAAATATTTAAATCATTTTTTTTTGTGTGCATAGGGTGTGCAAGGTAAGATGTGCATGATAACATTCCTCCCTCTCTCTCTCTCTCTCTCTCTATATATATATATATATAATAGTCTGCTTACCTTTGGTGACCGACCCTCACGTAACAAAAATAGTGATTATTTATTTATTTTTTTAAGCTTCTGATTGTGTTAATAAAATTTTTCCTTTAAAATTTAGAGGCTGGATTATAGTATTAAGTAAAAAAACATTAAATAGAAAAAAAATTTAGATGTGTAGGATAAAGTCTACAGGATAATATTTCTCTCTCCCCCTCTCTCTCTCTCTCTCTCTCTATATATATATATATATATATATATGCTCATGATAGGCCCCAAGGGCGTAACACATGCGGTGGGCGCATGGTATGCTCTGGCACACCGCCAGGGATCGATTCCCAAGAACTGAAGCCCTCGGGTACACCCCGCCATGCGTCTAACGCCTGTGTACCTGCATTTATCTCCCTCCATATCCATGGGGCCGACTCTAGAGAGGCCGTTGATGTGGCCTGCTCAATCGATTATCATGACCCTCATGTAACAAAAAATGATTTTTTTTTGTTTAGTTTTTGTTAAGTTTCTGGTTGTACTAATAAAATTTTATATTTAGGGTTTAGGGGTTCGATTATAATATTAAGCAAAAAAAATTTTAAGTGTGCATAGGATGTGCGAGATAACATTCCTCTATGTATACGCTCATAATAGCCGCTCTAAAAAAAATGATAATTTTTCTTGCTTATTTTTTGTTTTTAAAGCTTTCTATTGTGCCAATAAGATTTACATTTAAAGTTTAAAGTTATAGTATTAAGAAAAAAAATTAAATTAAAAAAAATTCTTAGGTGTGCATTGGGTATCTGGGATAAAGTGTGCATAATAATATTCCTCTCTATATATAAGTTTAATTTGTTGGTTATGCTAATAAGATTTTACATGGGAGTTAGATTATAATATTAAAAAAATTGAAAAAAATTTAGATGCTTACAAAGTGTGTGAGATAAGGTGAATACAATTTTATTTTTAAAATTTAGAGGCTAATTTATAGTATTAAGAAAAAAAATAAATGATAAATTTTAGTTGGGCACGGAAAGTCCGGTTAGATTCTGGTTCGTTTCATTTGGTTCTCTTCTAGTCTAGATCAGGAAGTTTATTGGATCAGATCAAAAATTTATATATTAATATCTCCTCATCTGATCTAACGACTCTCTTTATTTTAAATTAAAAGAAAATCAGAAATTATGGACTAGCTGATCTGTGTACAGGAGAGTCCGAGATAAGTCCCCTCGGGGGCGGTGCGATGGTTAAGGCATGGGAGCTTACCACATGAGGTTTAGAGGTCGAATTTCGGTACGCCCGAGCATATACCTCCCATATGTCTTGACCATTTGTACTTATAGCTAGTAGTCATCTATGGTTTACCTCCTCCGTGTTGACTCTGGGACGAATCAACGGGGACAAACGATTCATCTTTTTACCACATGGAGAGTCCGAGATAAGTTATGTATAAAAGTTTAGTATGTTAATATTATTCATTCACTTTATTTTTCTTTTATTAAAAGGAAATTTAAAATTCCAATCTAACGCGTCAACTAACCATTTTTACCCAAATGACGTGTCAAGTGTCAACTAACCTTCCTTACCCTGACTCTCTACTTACTCCAAACCCTGGACGCACCCATCGCGGCACCACCTCAAACCCCTCGATCATGTCGCCGGCAGCGATCGTGTTGGCCGGAGTAATCCTCCTAGTGGCTCTCTATTGCGGCCTGGACCCCTTCGGCTACAGCCCCATGGCGGCGTTTCCTGGCTTTGAGGCGTACCACGTTGATATTCCGCCATGGTCGGAGATGCCCACGGAGACGGACGCCGAGAACCGCCTACAGAAGGCGGAGATCAAGTTCCTTCACCAGATCCAGGGCCCCGAGAGCGTCGTGTTCGACCCGCACGGCCGGGGGCCCTACACCGGCATCGCCGACGGTCGGGTGGTCTTCTGGAACGGAGAGTCTTGGATCGACTTCGCGTATACGTCCCCAAACAGGTATATTTTGGTTTCTCTCTCGATCTAAGTGACCCAAGAAGAAAATGTTATCCGTTCCGCGACGTTTGTGCTTATACCGTAGATTGCACAGCATAAAAACTCTGTGAAATCTTTTCTCTTTCGAGTTTCGACATGGTTTACTTGGTAGCAAGATGTTTTGGTTCAAGCGGCCAAAGCTACCTAATCTAACTAAATATCAAATTGCTAAGCGCGATTGCTTCTTCCCATGCCAACCCTATTTTTCAGCAATCACTGTAGAAATAGCTAGGTGAATGGCCAGAAAAGGCTGAAAAGCCCCCACTTTAAATCAATTTCTCTCGCAATCTAAGTGAGCTATTATCTTAACAGTTAATTCTACACCCAGAAACTTGGTATCTTATTATACTTTGAGGGCTTCAAAGCGAGTTAACCTCAGTTATTTCAATCATCTTATGTTTTTGAAATCATTGCCATATTGCAAATGTCGTAAGAAAATTATAATATGTAAAAAATGTTTGTTCCAGGAGTTCTGGTTCAATTATCTAAGGTGAATTATTTTGTTTGAAGTTGCCCTTTTCATCAAGATTCTTACTGTGAATGACATACTAAAATGATAAGGTATTAATATATATAATGATTAGTTCATAGTATGGTGTCAACAGTTTTCTTAATTGTAGTCTGATATTTGCTATTGTCCATGATAGGTCAGAAATATGTGACCCAAAGCCATCGCCTCTGAGTTATTTAAAGAATGAGCATATTTGCGGACGACCATTAGGACTTCGATTTGACAAGAAAACCGGTGATTTGTATATTGCTGATGCCTACTTTGGGTTACTGAAAGTAGGCCCAGATGGTGGTTTGGCCAAACCTTTAACCACTGAAGCAGAAGGAGTACCATTTAACTTCACTAACGACTTGGACGTAGATGAGGAAGGAAATATATATTTCACAGACAGCAGCACCAATTACCAGAGGAGGTATTTCTTTCCCAAGTTCTCAATATCTCTTTTAGGAAATGTGTATTTGATGATAGTTTTTGATGCCATGCTTTGTGTTTGATATCCTCTTCCTTTGGCTTTAATTCCCTTGTGTATAACATAAAGTTGATTAGTTTCAGGCGGTAGTTCAATATCAAGCATCCCGGCTGTGTTTATGCACTGCTGATAGCTTCATAAAAAAACATCAATCAACTGAATCATCGGTGCCCTTGTCAAAACCTCATTATATGAAATTCATGCCTCATGACTTGTTATTGGTTTATTGCTTAGATGTGGATAAAATAGTCCATTAGATACAAAATATGGTTTTTAAAGTGGTTCTTATTACCAATGTCCTCATTCTAAATATGCACATTATCATCTTTAACAGGAAATCACCATGAACAATTGAAGTAAAATACCAACTGCTATGCAATCCAAGAAATGAGCTAAACTTTCTAAATGATTTTATAGTTTATTTTATTTCTGTTGTTCTCCACCATAAATTTATCTTCAACTTGGTGTTCCATCTTTTTTCCGGGAAGACATGTATGGTTGTCAGGTGGAGATTAAAACAGCATGCTTAATTTTTTTTTTTTCTTTGGACATTGACATTGTCTTCCAGGAACTTCATGCAATTAGTATTTACTGGAGATCCTTCAGGGAGGCTGCTAAAGTACAATCCAGTTACAAAGGAAACAACAGTGCTGCGTCGTGGCCTTCAATTTCCCAATGGTGTCAGCCTAAGTAAAGATGGGTCATTCTTTTTGTTTTGCGAAGGCAACCGTGGCCGGTCAGCTGCTGCTTTTCTTCACTTGTGTTTTGTAGTCTTACCCAGTGTTTCTTAAAATGTAGAGCTTCTAATGCGACACGATTTCCTTAAAACAGATTGGGTAGATACTGGTTGAAGGGAGAAAAGGCAGGGACCTTTGATGTTTTTGCGAACCTACCAGGGTTTCCTGACAACATCAGAACCAATGAGAAGGGCGACTTCTGGGTGGCCATTCATTGTCGCCGCAGCATGTATGCTGATGTGATGAGCCGCTATTTCCGGTTGAGGAAGTTCTTGTTGAAGCTTCCGATTCCTGCTAAATTCCATTTCCTGATGCAAATTGGCGGCAAACCTCATGCTCTGATCATGAAGTACAGTCCAGCAGGGGAGTTGCTGGAGGTTTTGGAGGACAGTGAAGGGAAGGTGGTGAGAGCAGTGAGTGAAGTGGAGGAGAAGGATGGTAAGCTTTGGATAGGTTCCGTGCTAATGCCATTCCTAGCTGTTTACTGAGCAATTCCAACGTGTCATGGTATGGAATCGAATTTGTTCCATGAATCTAGTTTTTTAGCTTCTCTTAAATTCATAACCTAAAAGGTTTGGACTTGTATGTTTATGGGACATTGCTCTTGTTATGCTTATTGGTCTATTCCAGTCGAAGCTAGTGCACAATAAATGGAAATTTCTGGCCTGCAGATTGATAAATTGTTGGTTCATCTATTCAAGTGTTCATTCAGTTTTTAAGATGATTAGGACTACATTTCGCTTGTTTATTTAAAAATTATGAACTAGTGAAATATATTCGATCTTTCATTTTCGGCTCGACTTTATAGAAATTTTCACCGATCCTCAAGGAAAATCAAAAAGCGTTCCCTCAGGGCGACAGATGTCCTTCGTTGAGAGTGCTGAGTCTTTTTATTTTTTAAAAAACATTTAAATAATGCATGCCTGAGTTTTCGACCATTTATGTGCCTGCGATAAAAATAATAAAATAAATCCACTGTGGCCACAAACCGCATCTACTCCAATTTAATGATAAGAACACGTGTCCTAATAATTTAATATAATGGATAAAAATCAAAATGTTACTCCTTATTTTTATTATTATCATCCTAATATATATATATATATATTTCCTATGCCTTGATCATTTACATTTATAGTTAGTAGCCATCCGTGGTTTACCTCCTCCATGTTAGTTTTGGGACGGATCGACAGGAGCATTGGAGGCGAGCGATTCGCCTTTTTTCCCCCCACACACAGGTATTTATATTCTAATTTTCATTTTAAAAATATTCTTATTCTAATATTAATATAGTGGTTATGATTATAACTATTATAAATTTATTAAAGTAATAGATTTTCCTTCCTTTTATATCAATTTATCAAAATTATTATTTATAAAACATTGCTATATTACTATAGTAATTTAATTAAATTTAGAATAATTTTAATTTAATCAAAAACTACTTCAACAATTTTGTAACAATTATAGTACACTCATCTCGTCCCATAAAGTTACCATCAAATAGTTAGGAGATTAAAGAAGTTTTTGTTTAAGAATTAATCCATGCCCTATTTTAATAAATCTGTCACACTCTAACTAACTAAGCACGTGGGAGAACAATAATTTTATAACAATGGTAGTAATTATAGCAATGAAAACAACTAATACTACAATGTGAAGTAATTTATAACATTTAGCCATTAGTGCTATAATTATAGAGTATGTAACCATTTGCACTTATGGCTAGTAGTCATTCGTGATTTACCTCCTTCGTATTGGCTTTGGAACGGATCGGCGGGGGTGCCTGGGCGCAGGGGCGAACGATTTACTTTTTTTTTTTTTTTTTGTCACATATAATTATAGAGTATGATATAGTTATTACATCATGAAATAAATTGCAGTAATTCTGATCATAATTATTACAATAGTATTAAAAATAATAATATTTTAAAAATATAAATTTAGATGATGCAATATCTTGAAATTGAGTAGATGAGGAGGTCAGGAGGCTTTGGCATGCGAATTATTTGGAATATGGACCATTTCAATAATCCAATATCTTAATTATCCAAAAGCAATCGTTATCTACTTCTAAGACATTTCCTTCCTAGCAATAATCGAGTATTTATTATTTTATTATTTATCCAACCACATCTGGGGCCCCACCCACCAATGGTGTGAAATTATTCGTATTAAATATGATAAATATAATAAAGTATTTCACTGATGATAAAATTTCATCGAGTTTGAATTCAAATAATAGTAAAATATGTCCGGCGGCTTCGAACGGGCTAGATTATTCCACGTCGGTTACTCTGATGATCAACCGCCCGATTGCCACCGGAACGATGCGGTTCCCGTCCAAGTAACCGAATGAGAAACCGTCCGCTTCACTGCAGCGCGGCTCTATCCAGTGCCACGTCAGACACCGCACCTGCTCGGTCCGGGCCACGAGACTAAACTACCTTCTCCGGCGCCATCAAATTACTTGGATTTTTCGTGTTAAGGTGGCTAGGTGAAGGGTTAAAATAGTAAATTCGAAGTGGTAATTTGTATGATTGCCGTTTGAAATGCGATGGTTGCCGTCGTCCGTTTTGTCCTCTTGCTGCGGAGGAGACAAAGCGACAGCGATAGAGCGAGCGAGCGAGGCGGAGGGCGATCGATCGATCGATCGAATCCGAGGTCGTCGCCGAGAGAGGAACTAGAGTTCTTGAGGAGGGGGGAAGATCGGTGTGACTACATCGATCGATCCTGTCTCCGGCGAGTTCCTTTCGAGTTCGGAGGGCCCGATCTTGTCGGACGAGTGCGGATCGCAGGGTGTTGCGCGTGGATTCTTCCGATACCTTTAGATCTCGCTGAACTAGGTGCTCAGACGAACTCCGAAGGTTCGGTCCAATTTACTGTTCTCATTGGCGATCTTGTTACTTCGCCCATCTTTTGTTCTCGTTGACAATCTTGTGTTCTTGTTGGTGATCTTATTTGATTTGGAAAGATTTACGTTAGGATCTCTAATGATGCGTTCGATTTCTGTCAGTCGGGGTTTGGATTACTTTTGATTGTAAATTTGTGTGTTTTTCCGAGTAGTTAGAAGGATCAGCCTCCAGAGTTAGATTGTAGACTTTGAGTTGCAGACGACTCGTGCTTTGATGAATCGTATTTGTTTTTTCAATTTCTAAGTGTAAAGAGTAAACTTATTCTTGAAATGGGTTGTTGCAGACTTCAATTCTAGTTAGTGATCTCACGTTGTAACATGGATTCTGGTGATGGAGTTGAGATGGAATGTAAAGCACCCACGGAGAAGGAACCCAACGTTAATGGGTTTGGTTCTCATATAAACAAGGAGAACCATGTTGATAGTGAATCGGAAAGTGCATCTAAGGTTGAAGTGCTTGATTCTTCTGAAGACAAGGAAGAAGTTTCTGTATCCCCTAAGGACAAAACGCCATATTCTTCTATGACTAAGGTTCTTCCCTTGGCTTTTTTCTTGGCATTTATCATAAAACTTACAGAAACGTTGACTAGATAGCATAGCTATACTCTCTTTTCTACAGGAAGGTAAACCTAAGGAAAAAAATCAATTGAAGATGGCATCAGAAGTTACTGGTGGCCGGAATGGTTCTGCAGTTGAAATTCCAAAAAAAGGGAATATTCTTAAGCAAAGTATCTCATTTCCTTCTAGAGGTTCTCGCGCAAATAGCATCCGAAAATCTTCCAGTTCCGCTAGGCAGTCTACAGTTATGTCATCAATTGCAGGTGGTTCGATCCCTCCTTGTTGTATCTAGTCGCTTCCATCATTTTCTTTCCCTTGTCTAAATATTACAGTGTATCAATAGGTAATGTTGGTATTAAGCATTCTGCTTTGTCTGCTGAACCAAATGCTCGGAAAAGGTTGAATCATAAGATGGTAAGTTCATTGCTACTTTTCTAGAATATATAATTCAAACTATATTAAGAAGTTAAGTAATGTAATTTGACTACTACTTGTCTGTTGGCTGAATTTAAATATGTAAAGATTGACTCTGTGGAGGCAACTAAAAATGGATCTGCTTCTGGAGCTGCAAAGTAAGTTGTTGTTTCTTCTTTAAGTTTCATAAATTTTGTTGTTAATGCTAGACTAATTCAAATGCTTTTACTCTATTGTTATACATGATGATCTATTAATTTTTATATTTTGAATTTGAGCTTGAGATGGTTCTTTTTTGTTCTTAAAATTTCAAAACTTTTTCTCTTCATCCTTGGCTAATTCGATACCTTTTTTTATACATGTCTATCTATCCCCTCTTTATGCATTCTAGAATGTAATTAGCTTTTAATTCTGAATGCAATGGTGGTATGCATTCAATAATATGAGTCATAAGATAGTTGCATAATACTCGTGAATAAAAATCAGGCTTATAGATGGCAATCTTATTTTTACATATTGTTTCACCAGTAAGCAAGCTTTCCATTTCTTTCATCTTTACTATGTCTAACTGTACATTCAGTCTCAATTTGAAATCTTTTTCTGATTGATGCAACTAAAGATGGCATTACAGGTCAAATGATCACAAAACAGTTCCCTTGACGCAGACATTGCCTACAAAAAAGGACGACGATGCTAACTCAATTGCCTCGTAATTTTGCTTGCTTAATCATTTCAACATGATTGAATTTTTCAAATGTGGTGTTCTTTCTGAGTTTCCTGTTATTCTTATTTTGGAAGTTCAACACGTGCGAGACAAAGCATTGGCTCAACATTTAGCTTTAAGTTGGATGAGCGCGCTGAGAAAAGAAAAGAGGTTAACCAATTCCTTTTTATATTTCATACTTTTAATTTTAACTCTGACTACTTTAACTGTTTTATAAGTTTTCAGTTTTTCATGAAACTTGAAGAGAAGAATCATGTGAGGGAGTTGGAAAAGAACAACTTACAGGAAAAATCTAAGGTAGCGATTTTGATGATATAGATTGAATTTATCACTATTCAGAAATTATTTAATAGTGAATATGCTCAGGAGAATCAAGAGGCAGAGGTCAGAAAGCTGAGGAAGAGCTTGACATTTAAAGCCACGCCATTGCCAAGCTTTTATCAGGAACCCGGACCTCCTAAAGTTGAACTAAAGAAGGTAATGGTATTTTTTATATACTGTTTAGAAGTTTGTAGCTGGTGTTGGTATGCCATCAGCTATAAGTAGATTTGTAGGAAATTCTTATGAGTACTGGTGCTTCTGTTATAACTAATTACAGGTACTAGGAAAAGTTTTACATTATTATTAATTCATTGTACTTTCACAAAAAGCAGGAGTGATCCCGTAATATAAGTGCAATGCAGGTGAAATATAGTTCCCCAATTTGGTCAACATGAAATATCAACTGCTACTTTATGTTTTGAGCAACTCATAAATCCATTGCCTGTCACGAATGTTTCATGCATTTAAGTTTTGTAGATTGGATTGTCTGATCAAAGATCTGATAGAATGTATAAGATGTTCATTGTGTGCAACAGGAAGTTAGAAATCAGAATGTAATTGGAACTCTAAATTCAGAACATTGTCACTTTCATTTTCTTTTGATATTCTCTAACAATATTAATCTCAACATATAATCATTATGAGAGGCACACATTTTACTAGACAAATCCTTTCAATACATTTAGGCACTCTCCCTCTCTAATTGTGTTTCGTATGAATTATTAGTTAAAGCTACTCGCTTTTGTTTCACGAGATCATTTTGAACTTGTATGGATATTCTAATTTATTTCATGAAACACCACTATGAATTCCCACAAACAATGACTAATTCAAAGCCATTGTCATCATAACTTGAACAAGACATCATGGAAAGACGATTTTTTGCCTTGCTGCACTCAGTTTGGTACAATTTCTGCACCGGTGTTGATTTCTTGAATCTCTGAAGTTTGTAATCCAGTATTGGTATAATCCCTTTTGCTTTCCTTATGCAAGCTAACTCCAGCCATTATGATGCACTGCGTATTAAGATTTGATAACTTGCGAATTAATATTGATGCTAATCCTTTGTTCATTTTACAGATCCCGATCACACGCCCTAGGTCGCCAAAACTTGGGCGTCGCAAGTCAATTGTCACTACATCTCAAGCTGGTAATTCAAGTGAGAACTCCTGTGTGACCATTAGCGCAAACAAACTTAATGAAGGTAGTGGTGAGGCCACAGGCATCAAGGGGAAAAACCTTACTTCAAAGCAGAAGACGATTTCCAAGATTCCCTCACAAAATTCTAAAACAGCTAAGCCCAATGCAAAATCATCTGACTCGGTTACAAAACCTTCAAATCAAAAGCCCAAAATACAGAATTTCAAAGCTGAAACCAGCAGCATCGCAATTGAGATTGCAACTCCGGGCACCAAGGACCAATTCGAGCAAGATAAAACAGTTGCTGAAGTAGCTGAGTTTGTTGTCGAAGATGAGGAAATTGCGGCACAAAGTTAAAAGACGTGAGCTTGTTTATGAGTTGAGTACATACAAATAGTCTTGATGCTTTCTATTGTCCTGAACTAGGTTGATTGTCTTGTGAGACTTGATCATAAGTATTGCTTGATTGTTTCCTGTTTTAGGGTTTGATGTGTGAAAACTTACACCACCCAGTGCAAGTAGACCATCTTTCAGGCTTTCTTTTGATGTGTAATGCCACGGGGTTCATTTTTTAAGATTTCTTCTTGCCTTTCCCGGCAGTTGGTGTCTTGAGATTGAAGAGAGACAAAACACGGTTTCTTTTCATATAAAATACTGAAATTGATCGGGCTGGGCCCGCAAAAAAATTTAATAGAAAAATTCAAATGGGTTACAATAAAGTAGGAGTGATAATTCGAGTTAGATCGGTTACTTAAAAAGATCATAATTTAAACCTGGATAATTTGACCAACTCGAATAATCCGCTTGGCCTGATTTTTGTTTTTTTTTAATTTCTTAAAACACTTTAATTTTTATCTTAATATTTTATCATTGATATAATATTTATTTTTTATGTACTAAAATATATTAATTTTTAAAATAAAATTTTATTTAATCTTAAAAAAGATCTCCTAAATTTTAAATTTGGGTAAATCCAAATCCAACCCGACCCAAACCTAAATTAACCTAAAGTATTTCAACCCAAACCTAAAAATTCCTAATTCAAATTTGATTTTTTCAGATCAATTTGGATGGGATTGATAA
>JBAMIE010181725.1:0-10100 GCA_037177295.1 Kaempferia parviflora | reverse complement strand
GAGGAAGCCTACCTTAATCTTATAGAAGGAACATGGGACCATTGTTTAGAAACATCTAAACGAATATTGAGGAATTCCAGGGATTACAGGAAACAGTTGCAAGCAGAACTTAATTCCTTACCAGCAACTTCTGCATCCTCATCATCACCAACTTTCCTTTGCGTCCTCAATAGTTCTGATACTGATGATGATGATGATGATTAAATACACTATTTGCAATACCTTGCCCTACAGGATGTTCCGCAGTCCACACCGGAAGAATTTACTAATCCCTTCGCGGAAGCTGGTGGGATAATGGCAACGACGACGTCACAGACGACGACAACGACGATGTCCTTCTGTGATAAGTATGGCTATCCTGACACAAATCCAAGGTGGGATACTCTGGGTGAACCCAGTGGAAGGTACAATTATTATGTTAAATACGCAGCACCACCCACCCAGCCATGGGTCCTTGCAACTAAACCCTCATGGGATGATGAAGATGAAGACGAAGGCAAAGGCGAAAGTAATCAAGAAGTATTACCTAGTAATATTCTTGCGGCCTCAATCAATAATGAATGGGTAACTGATTATCCACAATTATCACAATTACAAGAACAAATCTGTGGATCTCAAGAAGCATTCTCCAACTATAGACCACCAGCAGATACAACAATGAATCCTGTCGGATACCCCCCCAACAGACCTATCAAAGAAGAACCTACTGCACAACGAACATATCAAAGAAGAACCTTTATTCCACCGGCGGTTGAACCACAACGAACATATCGAAGAAAAGAAACTTCAGAATGGTGGAATCTACCTACTGCACATCAGCAAACGGGTGCCATCCTTACACTCCCTACTCAATTAAATAGAACTGAGGATGTTTTTCTCAGGTGGGAAGCCATTACAAAAAACGTCGTGGCACTTCAAAACTTCACGGATACTCAAGATAAAGCAGACTTTATTGAAAATCTGCTTGGAGAAGCTGAAAGGTTAACCTGGATCCAGTGGAGGATGATGTTTCCAAATGAATATCAGGAATTAGTAAATTCAAGTGACGGAAGAAATGGTACTCAGAATATTATATCACAAATAAGACGAGTATTTCTTCTAGAAGACCCATTTCAAGGATCCACTGATATGCAAGATAGAGCATATAGAGACCTTGAAAGACTAGTCTGCACCCAGGTAAAAGATATTATTCCCTTTATGAATGAATGAATATATGGCACTTGCTGCAAAAACAGGCAGACTTTTTACTGGACCAGAACTATCGGAAAAATTCTGGATAAAATTATCTGGGGACCTTGGGAGAAAAATAAAGGAAGCATTTGAAGCAAAATATCCAGGAAACACTATTGGAGTACATCCAAGGGTGTTGTTTACTTACAAATATCTGGAAGAAGAATGCAAGAAAGCAGCCTTTAGCAGGTCCTTAAAGGATTTATCATTCTGCTCCCAGATACCAATACCTGGGTATTATAAAGACTCAAGGAGAAAATATGGAGTAAGGAGGTCAACCACTTATAAAGGAAAGCCACATCAATCTCATGCAAGAATAGAAAAGAGAAAGCACCTCATCAGAATAAAAGACGCAAATGTTTTCTATGCGGGGAGGAAGGACATTTTGCAAGAGAATGTCCAAAAGAATACAAAAACATTAAAAGGGTGGCTATTTTTGAAGGACTAGAACTACCAGAAGACTATGAAATTCTTTCAGTTCAAGAAGGAGATGATCAGTCTGATGCAATCTTTAGTGTTTCTGAAGGCGAGGACCAGCAGGTGAACTCCTTAATAAATGAAACGATATTTGTTTTTATAGAACAAACAAATTCTTATATGATAGGCAAGACTGGAGGATGGCAACCCATGGTAAGAATTTCTAAAGCCCAACATGACTGCAATCATGTTTGGGAAATCAATGGAGAAATCTCGCCAGAATATCAGAATTGTAGTTGCTGCAGAAGAGGGACAATGAAGAAACACAGAATGCACTGTGGTATATGCAAAATAACATCCTGTGGCATGTGCACAAGCAACTACTTCGATACTACTATTCCTATAGAAAGGTCCGTCCCTATACCCTTTTCTCCCACAAACTTGATACAGGAGCAGCAAAACTATATCTCCTGGGCTAAAGCTGAAATTGAAAGATTAACGCAAGAAGTACAATCAGCCAAAGCAATGGCAGAGTTACAACTGGAAGCCATAAAACGAGAATATAGCATCAAGGAAGAAGAGTTAATTAGGCAAACTGAAGCTGACAAGATGGAAGTAGACACTGAAAATGAAGATCTCTGCCTAAAGGTTGATTTGCTTGAGCTAGAAAATAATGATTTAAAAAGGCATCAAGCCTACAACACCTGTCAGGGAAGTTACGTTTAACCACAATCAAAATCCTCGCCTACAACACTACTAATGAGGATATATTCCTGGAACATCAGGAGTGTATAGCACAAATTATTCTTGAATACATTGCTACACCACCTGTCAGGGAAGTTGATCTTTTACAAAGCACAACAAGAGGAACTCAGGGATTCGGATCAACAACGATCCAGGTATGCTCCAAACATCAAGCTAATCCTCTATGTACTGGCTGTCACTATTGTTGTAGTGATGAAGAATACGCCCCGACAAGCATAATACAACCACTTACGGAAGGAGGATTATTGCAAGTTCAAAAGAAGGCCCGAGAAGCGGCAATCACCGACTATAAGTTTTACGAGGAGGAAGCCTACCTTAATCTTATAGAAGGAACATGGGACCATTGTTTAGAAACATCTAAACGAATATTGAGGAATTCTAGGGATTACAGGAAACAGTTGCAAGCAGAACTTGATTCCTTACCAGCAACTTCTGCATCCTCATCATCACCAAATTTCCTTTGCGTCTTTAACAATTCTGATACTGATGATGATGATGATTATATACACTATTTGCAATACCTTGCCCTACAGGATGTTCCGCAGTCCTCACCAAAAGAATTTACTAATCCCTTTGTGGAAGCTGGTGGGATAATGAATCCGACGATGGCAATGACGACGACAACGACGACGACGACGATGACGATGGCAACGACGTCACAGATGTCCTTCATAATTCCTCCACCCGCGTCCCCTCGGGGCGGTGCGGTTGTTAAGATATGGGAGCTTGTCACATGAGGTCTAGAGGTCGAATCTCGGCACGCCCGAGCAAATACCTTCCCCATGTCTTAACCATTTGCACTTATGGCTATTAGTCACCCGTGGTTTACCTCCTCCGTGTTGGCTCTGGGACGGGTCGACGGGGACGCTGGGGGCGAATGATTCACCTTTTGCCACCTGATTAAAAGGACATCAAATTATGAGTGAAACACTATTTTAATAATTTTTAAATAAATAGTACCTTTTCATGATATAAATAATGGGTTATAAATTTAAAATCTTTTTCTTTTACTCTTTGAATTATTTTTTTATAAAAAAATATTATTATGAATTATACCCTCCCTAATACACTTTCTCTCTTCTTAGGGCATCCCCAATTCGGAGCTCCAACAGGGACGTATCCAAGATGAAAAACCTCCCTCCCCCATCCTCGGTTTTAGAAAGAACTAGCTCCCACCTTTTTTAATTTTTTTAAAGACTAAAATATAAATTAGATTTAAATAGTTTTTTAATTAAATGAGAGATATATAGTGAGAGAGTTTAAAAATGTCGAACTATATAGGACAAAACAAAACAAAACCTTTTAGCACAAACAAAGAACTATGAGCTGCTAACACAGTTTAAGTTACTGCAAAGGAGTAGAACAAAGAGATATATTCTCACTAACAGTAGTAGGAACATTGGCAGTACAACAAAGACCAACCCAACTTATGCCTTAACATCAACTCTAATAGGCTACTAAACTAGACCTCCCAACTTTTCCAGCATACCGAAGAAACTCATGCCAACCTTTGCTTCTTTTTCTTCGCGAGATTTTCAAAGACACCTTTTATATCATCAGATGTCACAGGTTTCGATGAATCAAAAGATTCCTGGAAGGCAAAGTGGAAGTACACAGTCCTCAGTTAAGGCAAAAGATAGATTCATGAAGTTGAAGAGAAAATCATTGACTAATGCCTTATTTGATCAGTGGAAATATAGAATAGAAAGTAATAGCAAAAAGATGATGCTTTTTAGTTGCTTGACATGAAACAAGAAAGGATAACAGAGACAGAACTTATCGACATTTTTTACGATAATATTCAGCAGATGTGGCATAAGTAGATCTCTATACTTCAAACAATTAGGAAGATAGGGTTAAAAGAATGGTTGTGAATCGTGAGAAGATGATTACGGCTAGTTGTTTAAAGAGGCATAATCCTTACCAAAAAGGAATGCAACTCATTCTTCATGTCAGCTATCCCACTGAAGATTTCTATTTTCTGGACATGATTCAGAGTGTTGAGAAAGTTCAATTCAGCTCCTTCCTGTTGCTTCAATTTTTGCTCCCTCTTTGACTTACCCATCTTTTCATATTCCTCAATCGTGTCCTCCTTATCGGTTAAAAATTTTACTCCTTTATGGGTATAAAATTCACTACAAGTTCTACATTTGCATAGAAGTTCTCTCCACTTTTTAAGGAGAAACATGGGTCCTATTTTCTTCGAGGGAACTGATAACACATTGATGTCCACTCCAATAGTGCATGGAGTACTTGAACCTTGATCCTCGAAACACACTTTATTATTGTCCGAAGTTGCATTTACTACTGCACCATATTTGCAAGTAGGATCTTTCCTGGTAGAACTTTCCTGAATCTCAGACTCAGAAATATGACTGCCAATCGCCTTGTCACTACAATTGGTTGAGGCATTCTCGATCACATTCTCAGTGCCACTCTGAACCGAAGGCACATTCTTTTGCTTTGGCGAGGCCCAAATAGAAGAAGGATAAAGTTTCAGGAAAGAAAAAATGGCAGCACACTTTTCACAGACAAAGTCATCATAGACAGATTCACCATCCTCATCTCTCGGAATCTGAAAAAAAAACAACAAATGTTTAAACAAACAGTCTTAGGCAACGCTATTATAAAGATTAATAATAGTGAAACAAGCAACCTGAACACAAGCCTGAAAAGCAAAGACAACGGTTAGTTAGAAGATAGAAAATCCCCAAAATATGAAACAAGTTTCTGCTTACCAATATGGATGAACACCAAATAATCACAGAATGAAACAAGCTTTGGAAATATTGAGAAAATAGCATGATAAAGATTACCTTATCTAGAGAGTTAAGTCCAAGGTGATTCTCATGAAACCAATCTTCACATATACAACACTGTATCATTTCAATCTGCTCTTTGGCATCTGGATCAGGATAAGGGCGACCACATGTGCAGTAACAACCTCTAAAGTTATGGTTGTAGGAGTTGCCAGTGTTTTCAGGTTCTTTATCAGGATTAAGCTTGCAGGAAAACACCCCAAACTTGGAATTGCCACAGTCACAGCAAAATTTTCTTTTGGTCCACAGCTCCACAACCTTTCCAAAACATAATGCCATGAGTATATGCGGGTACGATGTTAAACAACCATTTTACAGATTGTGCTAGTAAAGTAGAATGCATGTGACCTAGATAGAAGTAACTACTGTGGGCTTTGACCAAAAGAAAGTAACTATCGCAATGAATGACAACTTTGCTATATGCCTTTGTAAGCTTATGAAGTTTTGTTTATATTAACAGAAAAGGAAACAAAAATGCATCATACATGCTCACAAAGTCAAATAATTGTACAAGTAAAAAAAACTTCCTTTAATAAAGGTAAAAATCACTGCCTAAACAGTGGAGCAAAGTGAAATGAAAATGTCCCAAAGCTCATGGCAGATAAATTTACAAATTCTCTCTCTCTCCAATGCTCTTCTTTAAAGGAAACAAGAAATTGACAAAATCATTTCTTTTCCTATCTACTTATGCTATTTCCATCCTAGTAAAAACAACATAAGAGAGCATATGAAAATGTAAACAAATCGGAAAATAAGTTAGAAGAAGTGCATCCCTCATGTCTTTCTTCTCGTAAGGAATGGGTGGGCACCAACACAAACTTTTTCACAGCTAGAGTATAGCTGAATGGTAAATTTGGAATTCAAAATAGAAGGAGACTTTAGTTATCCCAAAGAGAGTGACAATAAAATATCACAATAAAATCAATCTAGACTACCCTACTAACTGTGTGTTGCTACTTTGGCAATCAAGTGGCAAGATATAGGCATAAATCACCTGAATTACTTTAATAAGATGTGATTTTCTTAGAATAACAATAACAAAATTCATTCAAATTACTTCCTGGAATTGCAATTGTTACATTGGTGGTAACGTCAAGAGTGCCAAATAACCTGTATTTTATCTGATCTGCTACCTTGAAAATATGGAACGATAGTGATAATAGAGAGCTATTTTATGAATAATCAAAATAGATGGCTTGGGAAACAGAAAGCTATTTTATGAATAATCAAAAGTGATAACTTAGAATAATGGAGAGCCGTTTTATGAATAATCATAAGAAATGGCGCTGTTTATTCTCCAATAAAATGGAGAATATCCTGAAGTTATCCTAGAACGAACTATGTTGGCAACGTCATGACCTCATTATGGCACGCAGGGAAGGAGTAAGATAGGTTGTCAATGAACACTTGAGGATTTAGAGTCATAAAATAACTGTATTTATTAATATTAGATGGAGAGAAAAACTTTGTTAGGTTATCCATCTACGAACTATTTAGGCTGCCTTGAATAATTAAACGAACAAATATGGCGAAGGATATCAGTAAAAATGTAAACTGTAAACAAAAGAGATATCAGAATTGCAGGTGATTACAGCCAAAAGAAGGAACTCACGTACCTCGTGGCCATCATGGCAAGAGAGACTGCAGGCAGTGCAAACACCAGCATTGCCACTAGGAACGCACGTCAAGCACGAGAAGATGGCCTGCCTCTTCATGTACCCACCCGGATAAGTGCACTCCTTGCCTTCGTCGCCACCCAGAACCAGATCAGCCTCCTAAAGTCACCAATCGCATCACAAACGTCACCAATCTCTTCGAATGAGTAACAAATGAAGCAAATTTCACAGGCAAAATCGTGCAAAAAAAAAAAAAAGGGAGCTTTCCGCGCGACACGTACCAGCTCCTCCGCCTCGAGCTCTTCGATGTACTCCCCAATGGTGACGGTCTGCTCGGTCTCGTCTTCGGAGTTGTCGGCCATTGCGACGACTGGAAGCCCCAAACTGCAACCCTAACCGGCGAAACTGGTGACGACGGAGTGGGAGCGTTAGGGTTAGGGCTCCTCGCGGGTTCAGTGAGGAAAAAGGATCGAATCAAGAGGGATTCGGGGGGATCGGAAGGCGGACAGGACGAGGGAGCGGATTGGATTTGGCCAGAGTGCGGGGTTCTAATTCACAGTGCGAAGCGACACATAAAGTGATTATTCTGTGGATTTTTAGGCGGATTGCTTTCTTATTTTCTTCCCGCCACGCAGTTTTTGGCTTCCGATTTTAGATAGAGCTGTGGTCAATCCGTGGCGGAACGAGTCCATCTGTAGGGGATCGGCAGGTAGGACAGGCCATCCGATATTTTGATAGGTTGGTAAATTTTCAATCCAATTTAAGACGGATTGTGAATTAGATGGATCAATTTATAAGTCCATTAAATAATAAAATAAATAAAAATAAAATAAAATTATATCTTAAATGTTTATTTTGAAAATTTTTATGAATCAAATATATTTAAAAATAAATATTTTAAATATAAATCGACACAAATAAGTAATAATGTTAGATAAAAAATAATATTTTTATTTTAAAATCATAACAAATAAAGATAATAAATTGACATAAAACTTGGTTTACATGAGTTTCTCAACCCGCGGATCAACTCAACCCGTCGCGGGCCTAGGTGGGTCAACCCATGGCAAGCTTGAATTGATAAAATTTTAATTCAATCTGCTTAAATTATTTGACAGGACGGACTAATTGACTGTCCCAATCTAAATTTATAGCTCTAATTTTGACACTTGATTAGCCGATTGGGCACTAATCGAGCACGTGGAAGTTTAAAAAAAAGGTTAATTGTTAAAATTTTTTATATACTATGTGAGGAATTTGTAAATTTAATATATGTGAAAGTACTATTTCATTTAAAATGTACGTGCCAATCACTTCTATAGTATAATATAATATATTTTTTGACCAGTGAAAAATTTAACTAAGATGTAATTCATAACCCAAAAGTAATTGGATTGTAAAATTTGATATATTGATCAGTTTTATTTTGATGTTGATTTGTAAAAATTAGTAGCATATTGATGTTGATTTATAAAAATCAATATTACTTTGCATATAAGAGAGAGGAGATAGTTACATGCAGATGAGAGAAATTAAAAAAAATATAAGTTTAGGCCACGTTAGATGCTCACGTAAATCGTCGCTATGTAAGAGTGTGCATAGTATCATAATTGTATATTGATGAAAAAAGAACTTGAAGAATCGAATAAAATACCATTCGATTAGTATTTTTTTCTCATTGATTTACTAACCTTTCTTCCGGCGATGCCTCAATGGTCCGATCCTGATCAAAAACGGAAAATGGATCAATTCCCACAATTATAAATGCTTGATCTGGTGGTTTGCAAAGAAAAATGAAGTCACGGGTGACTTTCCCTTTCTTTCCTTCCTTTTTCAAAGTGGCTTTTAGGGAGGTTATTGGAGAGGATAACTACTCCATCCAAAACATTCAATTCAAATGCTTGAATTGATTGGGTCAAGCTTGGGCCAGTCCTTATAGACGACCCATGTTGACATCATTTATTTCTTATATCTCCCACTTACACATTAGGTCTAGACTTCTTCAATCTCTAGATAAATCAAAATTGTATAATACCAATTTCTTACAAGCAAATGAATCGTGTGACCAACGAGCATATTAAACAAGAGCTCATAGTCATACACTTGTTAAGGATATATGGCAACTCATTTCAAAGTAATCATGAGGAAATTATACTCGTTATACTCCGGATTTATTTTACTACACAAATCAATGTATGTTTCTCTTATCCCAAAAATATTAAGAGCATACTTGATTCAAAACATTTATCTAACAACTAAGTTAAACATAATTAGTCGACCTGTGAATATAAAATAAATATTAAAATATCTTCCTTTCCCACTAGAATCTTTTAATTTTTTATTTTTTTAGCTGCTTTCTTAGACATGTATCGTATTACCTAATCATTCATAGTAAAAAAAAATCTAATTAATTAAAATGGTAAATCATATATTTCACTATTATTGCAGCATGCAACTTTTCACTACCCATTAAAATCAATAATTTCAATTAATTGTAACATATTTTAATTGAAACAAAAATAAAAAAAAAACTTAAGTAGACGTTTGATTTGAGTTATTTTCATTTTCATTTTATAAAAAATCATATTTTTTATTTTTTAGAAAATGATTTTTAGATATTCTCTAATTTTCTAAAAATTACTCTTTATATTTTTAGAAAATAGATGTGGAAAATACAAACCAAACACATTTTCCAAAGAACCATATTTTTTTATTTTTTCAGAAAATAAAAAACACACAAACTAAACGCCCCCTAATTAGAAAAAAAAATTTTAAAAAATTACATGGTGTAAATTGGAAAGAAAAAAAAATGTTACATGGCAGAGAAATAAAAATAAACTATGCTTCCCTTCGTAAAGTAAACCTAACATCCCCGACCTTTTCCTTTTGCGACAAGTCGGTGGCGATGGTTCCTTTCCGTTGTGGCACGGTCATCGTTGTCAGCTCAGGAGGAAACCACAACACATAGTCACGGTTTCCCTACAACTCGCTCGACGCATAGCAGTGAGGGTTCGCGAGGGGGCTACCTTTCTTTGTGGTTTGAGATCGCCAGAACATTGAACAGGTTCATTTAAGTACCCTACGGATTTCTTTGATAGATGGAAATTGAGAGTTTCAGGGGGCGTTTGGTTGACGTATTTTTCATTTTCATTTTCTGGAAAACGCGCATTTTCTAAAAAATGGTGTTTGGTTTGCATTTTCTATATTTATTTTCTAGAAAAATATATAGCATTTTCTAGAAAAATAGAGAATG
>JBAMIE010181717.1:0-13135 GCA_037177295.1 Kaempferia parviflora | reverse complement strand
TAGCAGAGGAGGAAGTCGATGTGATTGAAGCTTCTTCAGTATTGTTGTATTTGTGAATTTGTCCTTGAGGTTGATACGACCGTTGTATTCGAGTCAAGTCTTCCATCAATGTTCTAAGGTGCTTCTTGCGTATCTGGTTCCACAACTGCCTTTGTCTCATCTTTTTCGTTTTGGTACTGTTTGTTCTTGTTGGGGCTGCACAAACTGCTATCGTTACAGTATTGTTGTTCGCTGATGTATGGGCTTGTGGTTCAGCTGGGGATGCCAATGGTTGATCAAAAAAGGGGCAGGTAGGTATTTGTTGCAACTCCACTTAGTCGGTATGCACGTCGAACTCCTCTAAGGTAGGGTCCTTCTGCCTATTTGCTACTATCTCATTTTCCTGTTCATGTCGTTCAGATTTTGTTGTTATCTTCCTCGAGATTAAGTCCTCCCTTCGGGAGCCTGTGACCCTATCAACGGTTACTGTGTAGTGTCCATACTTGGTACTTTTTAACACTTAGCCTTGCAGATCTTTTGTGTGTGTCCGATTCGATGGCATCCTCAACAATAATCCAAAATCACTTCAAATTTAAAGCAAAGGTCAATTTGAGCCCCTGTTGGCCGTGTGATTGGGATCGATTTCACCTATGTATCGTTAATATCCACCTCCACCAGCAACCTAGAATAGGTAAGACGCTCTCAAGTACGAGATAGCCTATCGGTGTAGAGGGGATAACCAATCTTATATCCAACTAAGCAGAGTACTTGCGGAGTCTAACAGTCCATTAGAAGCCATGGATTTGTACCCATGCAGGGACGAATCATCCATCTTCGTTGAAGAGGAAACAACTCGACATAATATTCGGGAAAAGTGGGCTTCCAAACGCAAAGTATGGGCCCCCTCCAAGCACACGGTCGTAATCCTTGACTATATCGAATCAAAAGACTATCCACCCACTCTTGTGTAGATAGAAGCGATATGGTGTCCTCCATCAGTTGGCGATAGCGGTGACTCCTGCACGTCTTCGGTTTCGGCCCATGAAGCATCTAACAAGGCCAAGGCATATTCACCATATCAATGTCGTGGAATTCGAGTTTCAAGCGATCCCCTTGTTGTTCCAAATGTTGCAATGGCATCGAGGCACTAGCCTCTAGTTGCAAAACAGTCCTGCCCAAGTTTTTGCGGGAGCATCACTCGGTGGGGCTTTCATGTCCAGTTGGTCCACTCCCCTCTCTAGTCTGACCATCAATAGGGGCAACAACGAGGGTGATGATCTGGTTAAGTGGGATAGGCTGGATGTCCAAATGGTCAACTCCATCTGATTCTGAGTTGGATCTGACTAGTCGGGACGCCACCTTGGTCGTTGCTTCAGACATTATGTTGTTGGCTTCTCCTGCCCCTCCCCCTTATGGACAGTAGTTATTTTCTTTTTTGTCATTATTGTGGCAAAGACAGAAAGGAAGCAGTGTGCAGTAGGTGGACAGCAAGGGTTGTAGGCACCGGTTATAAGATGTTCAGCCAATGGCACCCCTGCTTTATGTACCACACACAGCAAGGGCTACCAAACCTATTGCCTTTAGTGGGAAATGCCCTAAACCTCTAGCCCTTCTTGCTCAACTCTGACGATCACCGGAGCAGCTCCAAAATTGAGTGTGATTGCAAGCAACACCCACTGACATGCTTATTGTCACATATATAGCAACAGCATATAAAAGAGAAATTTATGAGCCAATTGTAGTCAGAGAGAAAAAAAATTAAATTACGCTATTATGAGATGCGACGGTAGTGGTGACGTGTAAGCAGGTGTGAGTATTCAGTTAAAATTGAATTGAATCAAATTGATTTTTTTTTTGAACAAATCGAATCGAAAAAAATTGAACAAACCGACCGGTCAAATATCGGTTAATTCTATTTTCGACAGAATTAACAGAATTTATTTTAAAATTCACTTTTTAAATAAAATTAGTAAAACATGGTCTAAAAATTTGATTTGGTCTAAAAATTTAATTAATTCGGTCTATTCAATTTAATCGAATAAGAAATTTGAAAATTGAACCAAATTAACTATTTTTTTAAGGAAAATAAATTAAATTTCTAAATAAATAGAATCGAATTTTAAAATTCGGTCTGTTTATTTAGTTTAACCAAAATTTTCTCACTCCTAGGTGTAAGGGATGGTGCTCCAACTCAGGCAGCAACGATGACGATGGTAGTTAGTGATAGTACTGATAGAGTTATTTGTCATCACAGTTGATGATGAGGTGCTACTTGAGGTGGTGCTACAAATTAGGGTACTACTTATTAAAGGTAATTACGTTGTTCTTTTTTCACTTATATAAGTTGAACTAGGTAATATTGAACCTGGGATGATTTATCTGGCACCACGAAAGTTTTTCATTAACCGTTAGGATAAATTAAGAAGTACTCACTGTGGATGACCTGAAAACCTAGCATCTCATAATTACACATTCCATTTAAAAAAAATCCTATAAATATACACTAAGTATGACCAAACCACATATGTCGAGACTGTAGCATGTCATGTCACTTTATGCCTGCAGTTGTTACAATTCGAAATAATCTTACTGTGTCATTTTAGTCTTGAAGTCTGGTGTTTGTTCTCATGGAGGAAATGTGGGTGATGTTTGAATTTTAAATTTTTGCCCTAAAATAAATAACAATTTGACATGTCACTTCACATCAATATCAACCAAACAAATATCATGAATTGTAAACAAACGTAAATCTATTTACATTAAATTAGTTATGAATGGGAATCGAATGCCGTTACAATTAAACTAAAATGATAATAAGGGTATATATTTACAGAGCCTTTAGATTAGATTAACAATAAATTTATTAAAATCTAAAATAAAGAGAAAAAATGTTTTAACATTATTAGTTTTTTTTCTCTCCGGTGCAAGATAGGTGTTCGTTTGACCTAATCCGTACCACGTGGATCCACCTGTACTTTAAAAGAAAAAGTCAACTTTTGGATCGAAAAATTATTTAATGGCGTCTAGCTTCTAGATAAATAATAATATTGTCATTTTGTTGATAGAATAAAGAGCCTTAAACGATAAGAAAATGACAAGTTGAGAAACTTGAAATTATTTATTTTCCTAGCTCCGTCCAAACCAATCAATCGACAACTTCTTCCCACATCCACGTTTTTGTAATGGCGATAATGCGATCGAGATTACGAGAAATCTACGCAAGTTTCCAATTAAGAAATAAAATTAACAATATTTTCTATATTATCACACATAATAAAATAATAAGAAGTTTTGTTTGTTTTACACTTTGAAACCTTGCTAACAATATTAGATTCTATAGAATATAATAAAATAACATGGATAGATGTGAGGGAAACCAAATTTTCAAACATTCGATTTTTATAATTTTTTTATATAAAAAATCATTGATAACTCTAAAGAGTTATCAATGCAACTTGGAGGCCAAGTTGAGCACTTTATTTATTGATATATGTAGCGGTTGTGACTTGATAATAGAAATATAAATATAATGGTGAAAGATGATTCGTTTGTTCTTAGTGTATTCGTTAATTTGTTCCTAGTCTAACATAGAAGAGATAAATCATGAATAACTACTAACCTTGATAATTGTTGAATAGCTTATGGGGAGAATAGATATTGATTTCTAACTTTCAGATCTTATGATAATAATACTATATGCTAGTTAACTCTCCATCACAAGGAATATAAAATAGTCTTCTCAGGGTCATGCGATGATTAAGATATGAGAGTTTGTCACATAAGGTCTAGAGGTCGAATCTCGGGACGCCCCAGCATATATCTTTCTCATGTCTTAACCATTTACATTTAATACACGTATTCATCTTTTATTACGAGGAAGATAAAATAAATATAAATATAAATATAATAGAATGTCAACGTTCATAAAAAATATTATTATAATGGTCATTTCAACTCTTTATTCCCACTTTAAATGCAGGCTTATGCACCCACTCTGTCCCCCATTAAACTGCTTTCCTTTTACTTTTCTTTCCTTTTCTTCTTCCACAACTTCAATCGAAATCCAGAACCAGCCATGAAGCTCGTTTGGTGCCCGGACACGGCCGTAAAGGCCTACATCGCCGCCGTCAACGCCCTCGCAGGCCGAAGCCTCGACGACACCAGCGTTGCTGAGCTCGTGGCCGCCATGGCCGGAGGCTGGGGAGCCCAGCTCGTCGTCGAGGCCTGGGCTCACGACGGCGGCCCGGCTACTTCCCTCGCTCTCCACGCCGCCGTCCAGCACACCGGGGGCCGGCACGTCTGCGTGGTCCCCACCCAGGAGGCGGCGGCGCAGTACGACGCCGCGGCGGAGGTGCTGGTGGGGGACGCAGGGGAGGCGATGGCGGCGATGGAGGGGGTGGACCTGGTGGTGGTGGACTGCCGGAGGCGGGACGCGGGGATGGTGATGCGGGCGGCGCGACCGGGCGCGAGGGGGATGGTGATGGTCTGCAAGGGCGCCGCCGGCATCCAGAAGCGCTGCGGCGCCGCTGGGGTGCTGGCCGCCGGTACGAGGTTGGTGCGGCGGACGTACCTTCCGATCGGGAGCGGCGTTGAGGTGCTCCACGTGGGCGTCGGAAAAGGGCCGAGCTTAGGCGGCCGTGGCCGGTGGATTCGCCACGTTGACCACGACACCAAGGAGGAACACGTGTTCCGGCGCCGTTGATCCCTTCCAATTTTGACAATATCGTCCCATAAATTTGTCTAATTCTAAACTTTTTTGCTTGTACAAATATAATTAAGCAAGTCGGAGACGCTTGTAACAGACAAGTCTGTACATTATTCAGTAATCACTTTGTTTAATTCGGTTTCTATTTTTTTATTTATTAATTTCCTTCAAATTAAACACATAAATCTAATAAGAAGACAAATAATTACTTTCTCTTTTTTTCGATATGATATTCAAGTCTCCAATCTCATTTCTTTTTCAGCATGTCTTATCACATTAGCAGCCACCTCGTTCCTTTTTCTCCTTTGTGAACATACCAGCAACTTCTTCTTCACGGCAACTTTGCTTCTTCCCACACTGTTTCTGACAATTTTGTCTTCTCCGTTCATACTCTTCTCCAATATTCTATTTGTTTCTCAAAGAGAGAAAGAGTCATTTCCCCTTTCTCGAACAAGTTCCATAGTTGGCGTTTTCATTTTCTCTCCTTGTCTCAGAATAGCAGCAGTACAGACAAGTTGAAACAGGGATAAAAGATTGAATAGAATAGAATAGAATAGAATAGAATAGAATAGAATAGAATAGCAGCAGCAAAAAAAATAGCAATAGTTAGCAGAATGCCATAAAACAAATAGAAACTCAAACAAGAGTTATAGATACCAGCTAGAATTAATACAAAAGAATCTGAATATTTATAAGCACAAGTTTCAAACTGGACCTGAGCAATATACACAAGCTGAATTGATAAAATAAAACTTGAATGACAAAACATCATCTGAAGCAGCAATAGACAAGGGTATACCGAACCCTAAATTGCATATCTTACTGAAAAGTTTGGTGTAAAAAAATTCATATTAATACCGTACTAAAATTTTAGTATATCAAAAATTTGATATATTAAATTTTCGATATGATATAAATTTTATATCGTTTGTAATAAAATTTTAGTATTGGTGTGGTATATCAAAAATTTTGATATAAATCTCATATCGATACTGATATAAAAAAAAAATACTATACAGTATAATATGTTAGAAAGAGATCATGAAAAATAAAGAATCAAAATATTATTAGATGATAAGGATTATGTATCTTTCAAATTAGTTATGATGTAATTATTTGACTTAATTATAGGGATATTTTACTAAGGTATAGATTATAGAGTTGTATATATATTTGTATCAATACATAGATTTCTTTATAATTCTTTTCTACTTCATTGATTTCATAGCAAAGTCCCGATCACACCAAGAGTTTGGTCATGAATTTGTCAAATTCTCTTAGAACCATCGTTGCAACTTTAGGTATGAATCATTTTCTACATATTACCCAACATATGGTCAAATTTCAGAGAATGGTTTCAATTCATATTTTTGGTGATTCTAGTAAAAGGAAAAATGGATTATCTAACTGGTGAAATACCAAACCCAACAACTAGTGATACAACGTACAACGCATGTGAAGCTTAAAATTCCATTGCTATGGTTTAGTTGATTATTCAATGGACCCTCAAATTGGAAGGGCTTACCTATTCTACAATAATGCTCAAGAAATTTAGAATGTACACAAATCTTCAAACACATCCCAATGTTTTGAAATCTGATCAAATCTGGAAGACATGAAGCAAGGATCAATGTTAGTGACTGAGTATTACAATTGGTTGATTAATCTATGGCAAGAAATAGATCTTTTTTACACAATCCCATGGAAGTGTGTTGAAGATAGAGTGTTTGTTGTATAACAAGACCCTTGAAAAATATTAGATATTCAACTTTCTTCAAGGCCTTAACAAAGACTTGGATGAACTGCAAGGTTGCATTCTGGGAGTCAAACCTCTTCCTTCACTCCATGATGTATTTTCTAAAGTTCAACGAGAAGAAAGTTATGATAAAGTCTTCCACTCTTAACGTCGCAGAAGAGGAACCGTAAGGATCTGCCTTGGCAGCCACTCGACCAAAATTTCATAAATGGAGAAAAAATAAACTATGGTGTGAGCATTGTGGGAAGCCAAATCACACTAAAGAAACTTATTGGGACATTCATGGAAAACCCCCAAATTGGAAGCCACGAAATTAATGAATAGGAAAACCATCAACCCACATGGTTGAATCAAGTGAGCCAAAGAAGACCTCCGGAACCTTTTACTCATGAACAAATGGAGATTTTAAGTCCATTTTCCAAAAAAATCAAAATCCTAAGGGGGTGTTTGGTTTACATATTTTCTATTTTCATTTTCTAGAAAATGCGCGTTTTCCAGAAAATAGAAAATGATAATTTGTCATTCTCTATTTTTCTAGAAAATGCTATATATTTTTCTAGAAAATAAATCTAGAAAATGCAAACCAAATACCATTTTTTCAAAAAATGCGCATTTTCCAAAAAATGAAAATGAAAAACACGCCAACCAAACGCCCCCTAAATAATGTGAGGTTCAGTTTCTAAAACTTCCAACTTCATATTGTAGTAACGCTGCTCTGACTTTGTTAGATTATTAAAACAAAGATGTTTCATACCCCTTGTAAAGAATTTACATTAGTAAATGTTGGTATTCGGATCCTTAGCATACAAACTAAACTAATGTGCGACTTAGCTTCTCAACCTCCCAGCTTTTGAACCTTCCAGCTTCATATTGTAGTAATCTTGCTTTTACTTTGTTAGATTATTAAAACAATGATGTTCCCATTGGAAAGAACTCACAATAATAAATGATGTTGCCAGATCCTTATCATATAAATCTACAATAACAACACCAAACATGCTGTTATCAGATTCTAGGTATACTAAATCTACAAATACCATCTTCAAGTCGTTCACTAAACATTTTAAAAATCTAATGCACTTTCAAAAATATAGAACATGCACAAAATTTTTTGCAAATCTTATAGATACACAATAGTCTACATTCACCACTGATCTCATTCAAAGTTTTTTTTTCCCTTAACGAACTGAAGAACTGTACCCACCAGTGCTAACTCCATAGTTATTACCCCTGAAGACCCACTTTATGAAAATAACAAACAATCTCCAGAAATACGTTCATTGCACACTTATAACTTAGTTCAATTAATGTTAACAAAAATGTACCACATTTCATTTGTTGCGAACAAAATCACAACCCCAGTTTCAGCAACTGATTTACTAAATTGTCTCTTGGAAATTTTATTTACAAGAATGTATCAACAAATTCGAAGATCAATGGTAAATTACTATTCAGACTTGCTCGCACTTAGGATGAGTGAAAAAGATCATCTTTTTTAGTTATCTATGCGAACCTATAGTCGTGATTCGGGGCTAAAATAGATCTGACTATAACCAAATATCGACAGAATAAAAAAGGGTCATCAAGGCAAGATGTGCAACAGATCTAGAATCGAAGAAGGTAGAGAAACAAATTGGATAAAAGGGAAACATACCATCGCCATCCTTGTCAAACAAACTGAAGGCCTCCTTGAACTCAGCAATCTGGTCGTCGGTGAGCTGCTCCGCCATGGCTTCTACGTAATTGATCTCACAACAAAGAAACGAAAAGATATCGACCTGAAATAAAGACAAAGAAAAATACAAGGAAAAGAGGAGGAGGAGGAGGAGACGACGCTATCGCGATTTCACCGGCGAGGAATGGCAACCCCTCCCCCTGCACACTGACGCTCCTAAAAGGCCCTGCACATTCATCGAGGAGATGTTAAATGTCCATTTTAGCCCCCAATTTGGCAAAGGCGGTCAGACGTTAATCAAACGGTCCAGATGCGGCCAGTGCAAAGTGCGGGTACAAGTCATTGTGTCTAGAAAGTTATTACATGAGATAAACTTATGTCTGAGCATATGTCTTTTTTATATCTTAGCTAATGATTAGTAATTATATATTATTTACCTCTCTTTCGTATAAGTCTAGAAATAAATTATAAATTGATGAATCTTAATTTTAAGGACGAGTAACTCATCTTTTACTATTGGATACAAGTCATTCATTATTGTAGGGTTAGAGATGCACATCAATCCAACATTTATAAATAAATTTTATTTTCATTTTAGTAAAAAATAATTTAATAATAAAAATATATACATAAATTTAAATATTAATAAATACTATCAATTGTTTTCAATAAAAATTTCAAAATCGACTAAATGTGATAAGATTCTTTTTAATAAATAAGTTAAATAAATTAGATAAATTAAATGAATAAATTTGCATATGATTATGACCAATTCAACGTAACTCTGTACTCTTACTCATTATAACACATATGTGTAATGAGGGCGTATTTAGTTTAAGATTATTATTCATAATCTTGATTATCCATTTAAAGTTATCAATAAAAATCTTATTTGATTTAGGTAATTGTTGATTTTTGAGTCATGATACATGCTTGACTCTTCAATAACTTGGACATGTAACCCGGAATCGAAAAATCTCAGAAAAGTAGAGATTTTGAGTTAAGAAATTTTTTAGACAAAATTACCCCATAATATTTACCTATTAAGATAAAAATAACCCTACAGATAAATCAAATATCAATCTGCCAATCAAAAATTAATATATTATATTAATATTTAATATAATAATAATAATAATAATAATAATAATAATTTTAATATTAATATATTAATATTAATATAATTAATAATTTTAATAGAGATATCTTCGTCTTTTAATATTAATAGAGATATTTTTGTTTTTTAAACCCATGATCTTTTTTTTATGTATTTTCAACGTGGGACTTTGATTATATTCCCAACAGCTATAAGTTATCTTTTGCTGTGAGAATTTCTCTTGTGAAGTCTCTAGTCCCTTAGGAGCACTGAGCCCTCCGACTTTCCTCCCGTGCCATATTTCTCACTCCACTTAGCACATCTCCGGTATTCTTTCACCAAGCTTCTCATTCTTCAGATGTACTGAGACCACTGACTCACTACAAGAAATAGGGCTTTAGAGACAAAAAAAAACCATTTCTAAAAGTTATTTTTTATCTCTAAAGAAAGTTTGAGATGAAATATTCCGTCTCTAAAATTCATCGTTGAAAGCCCTATTGTTAATTTTAAAATAGAAATATGTTGTCTCTAATTTCAAAAACATATTAGAATGTCATTTATAAATCTATTTTTAAATTGATCAAATAAAATTAATTTCAAATATAAATTTCATCTCTAATTTTATTTTAAATCTATCATTAATTTATTTTAAATAATATATTAAATATAATTTCAATCTATTTATAAATTCGTTTATAATTTTATTTATAAATCCATATATAATTTGTTTTTAAATTTATTGCTATTTTTATTATATTCTATTTCTATATTTTTTTAATCTATATATTACTTTACCAAAAATAGTCACAAATTTTAAATAAATTTAAAAATATTTAAAATAACTAATTTCTTATCAAAGATACAATTAACATTAAAAAATATTCACATCTTCCATATAAGTAATTGATAAATTTTTAAATTCCACCGCAGCTAATTTAATATTTATTTTATATATCACAATGCTCATGAGGACCAGATCCTTCTATATATAAATGTTCTGTATATTCCACCTCTTGAATCATTTTATGAACCATCCCGATTTTCTTCTCTTTATCGATCTTCGTAGATAAACTTTTCTTGCCTCTGCCTATTTTTTGTAAGAACGGGTTCCAATTTTTTTTAAGCTTTCAATAATTTATTTATCCATCCTCTGACTATTAACACGCATGTCTTGTGGCAGTTCTTTGTTCTTCCTATTGAAACACATTTCGTTGGAACTAACGCTGTCAATTTAAGTGGGCGGGCAGACTTGTCATCTTGCGGATTAGAAAATCGCCAATTCAACCCAACTTAAGGCAGATTGCGGATTCAGCAAGCCAACCCACGAGCACACCGAAAAAATAAAAAAATATAAAAATATATATAGAAAAAATTTAAAATTTTAAGTTTTGATTATGGATTAAATGGGTCAAATCTACAAACCCATTGAATTCTCTGTTTTAGTTTTATGTTTAGCAGAAAGTTTATTTTTTCTCAACTCGCCAGTCAACCCAAGTCCACCGCGGACCGACCCGAGTGGGTCACTGGCCCAGAAGGATCAGCCCACCTCTGCCCTCTTTTAAATGTGTTGATAAAATTTTAACTCAATCCACTTAAATTATTTGATGGGGCGACCCAACCTGACTGACTCAACCCAAATTGACGACTCTATTTGGAACTTCTATTATTTAATCTTCCAAAGTGTTGATTGCGTTCAAATCTATACACCCTCTCCTTACATGGGTCACCCACGACATTACCTCATGATTTGAGATAGAATGAAGGATGAGTAGAGTGATCATCAACATCACGGACTATAAACTGATCTCATGATTTATGTCTCTTCACATAATCTTGGGACGGATTGTGAGGGACGCCTGAGATGAGTGTAACCACCTTTGTTATAATTGGTCATATTATAATAACTTATATTATTCTAATAAATATAAAAACAAAAAAAGTGAGATATATAATAAAATGTTAATGAATAATTAATTATATTGACTTACATAGGTCGATTTGTTGTCCACACACTCTCCGGTATCTTGCTTCCTTTTATACATTCATTCAAAATCTCCAAATTTATTCACTTCTCATCCTAAATCTTTTTCTACAATCATACTTAACATATGTCAGTATAAAACAGAATAAATGAGATACATTTAATTTAAATCTAAATACAAAAATTTAATAAATGAGACATGTAAATTATTAGGATAAACACAAAAAAGGAGTTTTACCTGGCTCTCACGATGTGCTCCAAAAGAAATTGAACCCTCGTATGCTTGGTAATAGACCCATCATTCATTATCATTTTATTCTTATGTGCAATTTTACATTTTATCTTGTAATCTTCTTTATTCTATATTAGTTTCCATCTACTTAAGTTTTCCACAAATGATAATGATGTTTTCTCAGCTAAATGAATTATTACCATATATCTTTCATTTGCATTTTCATTCTATTTCTGTAAAATTATTTCCTTTATATCTTAACTGCATCAAATACAATAAGCAATCAATAATTACAAATAATATCAAAGGTAAATTAATTTATTTAAAATGAGATAATTTTTTTTAAGTTTAAAATGTATTACTTATCTTAAAATTTTTTCAAAGTAAATCCTTAATATTATTAGGCACACTTTTCTGATTGTGCATCAAAATTAAGAATATTATATCAAGGAAAATTATTTATTGCAAAAGTATCCAGATTTATTTAATTTAAAAGGTTTACTTATTCATAACCATGTTTACTTTAGTTCGTTCATAACTATTTAGTGAAATTTGAGACCCTTGATGTCCTCTTCAACGAACTGCTGATAAACTATCTTCTTTATATCAAATATCATTGATCACATCATTATCTAAAATTTGTCTTGTCTTCTCTTTTCATCCTTTGATAAATAAATACATAAATATATGTAGTTTAATAAATAAAATATTAAGATAAAATTCAAGCACCTGTATTTCATTTGGTTGTGTCACGTCAAAGAAATGTCGGCGAAAGGGCTGCTACAGAGCAACGTCGTCTCGGGATGGGAAATAACTTTGCTATTTCCACTGCAGTTGTGCTTGCGTCGCTGGAGGATGCCAGTGGCGACATTCCGAGGCCGGCGACAACATCCTAGTTGGCCGGTGACGTGCCCATAGTTGCCTCTAGCAGTTTCTGTGCAACCGAGCACCGACGAGGACATCGGGCAAAAGGCGACTTGCATCCGGGCCCATGGTTGGCAACCACGCGTTCGTTGCGGTTGATGCCGTGTGCGACGTGGGGAATGTGGCAAAAGAAGCGGTGGCGGTGTGAAAAAAAAAAACGGACGATGAATAAATAAAAGAAAATTAAAAGAAACGTTAGTTTTATTTTGTTTATAAATGCAAAATGCACGTGTCTTCTTTTAATGCATGCTTATTAAATCATGCCTTGACAGTAAATTGGACTCCAGTGCTAAACCCAACCAGATCACGATAAATCAATTTGATTTAAATCAAATACATATTTGATTTAAATCAAATTGATTAAAGTTGGATTTAATTGATTAAACCTGTTAAACCTTTGGTTTAATCAATTAAATGTAGATCGATTAAATTATTACCTAGAGGTCAGATTAATAAATTGGTCTGGTTTAAACCGGTCTGGTTCGATCGGACCTAGATTTGATTTAAATCATTGGTTGATTTAATCAGATCATTTTGGTTTAATTAGACCCTAGATGGTTCAAACCATTAGATGATTTAATGAGACCAATTCTGATCTAAACTTGAATCAATTTAATCTAAATTGGTTCATTTAATCAGAACTAACTCGGTTGATTTGATTAAATAGGGATGAGCTAATCAAATGAATCAGATTTGTTCTGATGGAATAAAATTTGATCAATGGACCTGAATTGTTCAAATTGGCCAGATTAGCTAATGGGTCTAGGCTAATTATAAAATTGAGCCG
>JBAMIE010181707.1:0-13138 GCA_037177295.1 Kaempferia parviflora | reverse complement strand
TTATTATTATTATTATTATTATTATTATTATTATTATTATTATTATTATTATTATTATTATTATTATTATTAGTTAGAAAAAATTAAAAACTAAATAACTACAAATATAAAAATTACTTTGATGATTTTTAAGGATTTGTTATACGAGAATAAAAGTACTGATGCTTTAAAAACCTTTTGAGAACTGTAGAAATGTATTAGACTTGAAATAGTTTCAATCAGACTTTACTAAGTCCAGCAACCAAAATCCATTGATGAACGTAAAATAATTGGAATTCTGGAAAAAGAACATGTACTGTTATGGTTTGCAAAATCGCAATCTAGATCTTCATATCATATAATCATACGATATGGAAGCAGTAAATTGATCCGGGATCTATTAGCATCTAGTTTTGTAGTAGAATTGGAACAAGACCATTATAATCCTACAATATTGGTGAAATCGGCAAGATCTTACGTTACAAATGACTCTACTCTGATGGACAGCATCCTCATCAGTGGAACCACGGATAGGCGATGCTGATGATTTACAGAGAGGGATGTCCAAACTTGAGGGGTCGCTAATTTCTCACAGCATGAACTGTGTCCGTTGCCGTAGTAGAATTAGGAGACGAGTGGGTGAGAAAAGAAGACATATTTCTTTTTTCCTTTGATATGAGGAAGAGGGAGGACCGGAGAAGAGGTCGCGGGCAGAGGATCAATACTATTCTACGATTTGATTCCGACCGATCTAATTCTGAGCCCAAATTAATTCTGCACAGGATTAACAAATAGTTGTCAATATAATTCACACGTTAAATCCAATCGATAAGACTAGCTCTTCAAACTCAATCGATTCACCCAAACACAAATTTAGTTGAGCGAATTAGGCAAGCCGGACAACCATTCTTGGTAAGCAAAGAATGAATACAAATTCCATCAAACTCGAAATGTCAAAAACATAATTGCGACTAAACAAAGGAATATTATTCTAAACGAGACTCATAAAAATAATGTTTCAAACGTGCTAACTGGCCATATAATACTTCAACTCGATCGAAGAAATAGGTTAATACTCTGACAAGATCGTCAAATCCTCTGCAATCATAGCAAGAATATTTACAGATAAGTCACTTCAAAGGTTCAAAGACATTATATTTAGCATGATTGATAAAGTTAGAGCATGTCAATTGGAGGACTCTTATCGTTTTTCATAGAGACAGATCGAACGCAATCACTAAACAAAGGTCCAGATTGATTGATTGCTTGAAATAACTTCACCAACAGTTGCACATGCCACAAATTTAGCTACATCCTGTCCATTCTCGACATACAAATATGTTATCCCAGTAAAGGTCTAAACTCAAAAAACTTACAGGTAATGACTGGAGTAATCCTCCTAGAATCTCTAATATCGATCCAGCTAATGTTCGATGAAACAAAAAAGCCTGCTCCACCTCCTGTGCCCCAACATATCTGCATACCTGGAACATAATAAGTTGACAAACAAATTTTTTTTTTCTCTTTCCGTCACAATATTGCAAGTGAGGAGAACAATCAGTCATCCGGAAGTCAACTGCTGAAGTCAACTGCTGCATGAGAGCCAATCACTTATCGTTTCTCCTCCGATCTTTCTCCCTCTCCCTTGTCTTATCTCGGTTGTGATGATCATCCCTCTCTTTACTTCCGTTCTTCTCACGTGGACCTTCTCTTCCAATCTCACTTCCAAATGACCTGTCTTTTTCACGATGTCTTTCTCGGGTTCTATCTTTCCTTTCGGGGCTGATACTCCGGCTGCGACGTCGTTTCCTACTTGAATCATAGACATCATCCGATTTCTCTCTCCTTTCAGAGGATCTCCTTTCTGCAGAAAGAATAGTTTTACAGTTACTAGTGTACACTTCTAGAAAGGCTGGCAGAGGTAGACAAGATAAAACAAGGTAAAACCGTCTGTAAAAGTTGCAAATTATTGGATGCACTATACCCTTCGGGAAAATTTTAGTGTTCCTGTAAAAGTTTGATGCTACTCTCAATTTGGCTAAAGCGCTTGTGATCTTCTCAAGATGATCATTATCTTCCAGCTTAAGTTTATCCCTTTACTCTCAAAATCACTAAAATTGAAAATTCTTAGTGAAACTGAGAGATTGATATTCTCAATTTTTTCCCCACTAGTTAGAGACATGCAGGCATTTTGATTTGAAAATGCACAAATAGGTGAAGGGTTAATTAGAAATGATGGAACATTAGTCAAAAGAAAGTTTGGTAGTTGAACGAAGAATTTACCTTTTCATAACTGAATAAATATTTAAAATTAAATAACTTTCTAGATAAATTACTCTAGCACTAAAATATATATACTGTTATATGTTAGTTACAAGGGATCACACTACAATGATTGACAAAGATCAATAGTGTAAACTAGAGGGAAAAAAAGGTATACTGTTAGCAAGGAAAAAAGAGAAAAAGACAGTTGCTCTCTCCATTGTACACTAAACAAATGGACAAATTGAGTTTAGGGTAAAATTTACAATTCAAAAAGAAAAAAAATGGAATAAACAATGGAATTTTATTATCACTTCTGTCGAGGAAAATGATGTAGAAATTAATGGTCCTATTAACCATTCACCAGTGTAAGTTCATATCAAACTAAAGAGCTTAACATTTTATAGAAAACTTTCACAAAGATATGATCTAGAAGAAAATACAATTTCTTAACCAGCTTACCTGATGAACTTTTCTTGCTTCCTTGATCATCTGTAGTATCAGATAAACCAAATTCGAATTCAAGTTGTCTACGATAAACTGCTACCTTCCTATCTATTTCTTCAGCACTACGGAGACCTCGTTCCTCAAGAGATTCACGGTACTCCACAACCGCAACTTCTAGACGTCGCAATTTCTGTCTGCAAGAAGAAAAAGAAAGGATGCTATATCATTGGCAATAACATTAATTAATGATTTTAAGATCATTTTTTCTTAACAGAAGCATATACAGACCTCTTCTCTTCATTCAAAGAATTGTCAGGGTGAATATGGACTGCCTTGTCTGTGTCCACTTCAGCACCAGACTTGAGAAAATCCCCAGCATTCTCACTCCCAGATGAATAGCCTAAACCCAAATCAGGAGAACTCTTGTCCTCGTCGCTACCCCCTTCTTCTCGATTCCACTTGGAAGCTAGAACAGGATCAGATTTTGCTTTATGGTCCAGAGCTATTGCTGACTCAGTTGAACCAGAGCCTCTGTCATGTCGTGTAGTCACTTCCCTGGCAAACGGAAGGATCGTAGGGCTCGTTTCTCTATCACTATTAGTTTCTCTTGACCCAGCATTAACATTTCGACTACTTTCTTCTCGTATGTTTCTGTAGAACTGGTTTTGCCCATACTTTGTATGATCATCTTGTTCTAAGCCCCTCTCTCTTTCGGCCTCTTCTAAATTCAGCAATCTTGCAACCATCATCTCTCTTCCTCCACATAGAGATAAACCATTATGTCTGCAACGCCTCTCAAGCTCAGGAAGAGGTAGTCCCATTAGTTCTTTCGTTGCTGCTCCCTTCCCCACAGCCAAGGCAGCATCCTGGTTAGACTTACTTCCCTCATATCCTTCTTCCTGATTACCTTGGTTTTCAATCTCTGGTGCATCGCCACATAAAGAGTGAAATGGAAAAACACCTGAATTCCCAGAACGAAGAAAAGTTGCTCTCAGTCCATTCAAATACGCATCGGAAAAGAGAAACCAATCAGCCCATACTTGAAGAACCTTCAGAACTCGTTCCTGCTCAGCAAAAGAAAAATGCATGACAATGCAAATAAAAGCTAAGAGGCATAAGTCAAATGGCAAATTATATAGGCATGTATCCAACCCACATCATCAACAATACTCGTATGAATCCCAACTACATGGATTCTGTTGTGTGGATATTGTTCCTTCATTGAACTTGATGCAAAGCTATGTCCATTATTTAGTAATATTCAAATCTCTTAGCTCACCCATTTTTATATTAACTGGGTTTGCTTTGATCTCCCTTAAGCCCATACAAGTTCAGCTCTAATCAATTTATTAAGCCTAACTATAGAATCTATTAACTGTTGAACAGGTTTGTACCATTTTAAGTTATTTTCTCTCATTTACATCAGAGCTTACACCTAATTTTTTAAGGATATTAGTATCTGTGATTGGGGAAAAGCCCAATCAAGACCTTTGTTGTTCAGAAACACCCAACAAGTATAACCCTCCATTTAAAAAATACTATAATATGGCTCCAACACAATAAAATGTTTCCAGACCAAGATTCTAACTGAAAATTTGGTGTGTGTGTGTGAAATTGGAATTATCTTTTTCATAGGCCCTTAATAATGAGCTTGTCAAGAACGAGGCCTTGTTGAATATATTCACACAATAGTATCTGTAGTAGCTTTTTCCCTTTGTTTTTTTTTTTCATTTCTAGTAAATCCACACATCCATTTTAGCATTCTAACCCCTTTGTTTCATAATTTTTTTATGTTTTTATTAACTGCCCAAGGCTTAAATCCATAGAGTATGCCGAAATCCTACCACACATGCTACATTATTCGCACCTGTGACACCATGCATAGAGACTAATGTCACATAGGCATCCATAGGCAACTAAAACATCATGATAAGCAGATGTAAATACACACTATAGATATATTGCTTTGATTAAAAGAAATATTAGAAATATTATCAGTTTATCACCTTCAAAGCTTCAGCAGTGATTCTTCCAGTAATGCTGCGATATAAGTCATTAAAGCTCTCCATTATATCAGGAAGGGTAGCTTCAAACTTTGTACGATATGCAGAAGCATTCTTAATTGGAGCGCTGCTGTTGTGGAGAATATCAGACACCAGCATAAGCCTTGCAACTTTTGTTGGTACAGGTGTTTCTTTTAAAGTCAATGATTCTGTGAGAACTTCAACTACCTGTGCTTATATACAATATATGTTAATAATTTGGTGCTTTTGATTGCTTATTAAGACATGTATTAGAGAAGATATGTTACCTCTCCAGCAGCATCAGCATTATCCAATGCAAATCCCATAGCTTCCCTAATCTGACTTCTCTCTAAGGTCAAGGCCCGCAGCATATCTTCAAACTCGTCTCTTTGAGGATCTGTCAATGCCCGCTCCAAATCAACTCGCTATAAAACAAAAAAAAATATTTTATTTCATAGTCCTTACAACATTAATTAAAGGAACACCTAATGAAGCTATCTTCAAACTATGCTACAAAGGACTAGTTAAAAAAAATGGAAATTGATTCTATTCCCTTCAAACAAAAAATCTCACTTACCCTGCTTCTTCCAGCTGCAAAAGTTGAAGCAGATTCTTTATCATGTTCAGGACTTCGATTAGCTGGCAAAGAAGGGGGAACCCATCTATGGTAAACAAGCAGCAGTTTGTTATGATAGAATGTTAATCTAGACAACTTGGAAAGTGTTATGAAACTATATAGAACTCTAAGTAATAAGTAATAGAAATTGGCAAAACAAAGCTCCTCATGCTCACCTCCCACTGCCAGTAATCATGATAAATGGTTCTGTTCGCCACCGCTGAAGAGTGTCACCCTGCAGTTCCATAATAGTGGATTGCATTACTCTGAAGTCAATAGGAATACAGGACCAATTTTTATTCATGGGTTTGAGACAGTAGGCTCAGGTGTTACTGCTTTCACATATCTATACAATCTTTTCCAAATAATCACTATCCACTTACAAAAGATATTCCACTAATATTGCTTAATATTCACTATCAACATTAACAACAATTTCATATTGTACTACTTTATTTGAAAATGATATTTATAACAATAATTTTACAAAGGTTGAATAAATGATATAAGAGGGGCTTTCTTTATCAAGTTGAAGATATTAAAAGCCTTAGAAGTTGGAACCACATAAATTTATACAGAATTGGAACAAGATAACACTTTCCCTAATAATTTATTAGCAATTTTGATTAGGTTACCTCCTCCCAAAACATAAAACTGTAGGATAGAGCCTAATCTATACACTCTATATCTATACCAAGTATAGTCCGAAAACATAGAGCAACTTATCTTAGGGTGTATTTCTTGACATTATTTTACACTGGCCAACTTCAGCATCATTTTTTGAATAGGATAGCACTTACCTCTGAAGTTGAAATTATTGGGATATGAACCAATCTATACTTTATCATTCAGGAAAAAAAAGTGAATCCACTTTCATATGACAACAAATGGGGGAAAGTGAATATGTTAAGGAAATGAAAAGAATTCCATAGGTTGAGGGTTTTTTTTTTGTCAGTAAATCTAATTGAGGATTTGAGACTAATCTACAAAAACATCACCAAGCTAGAAGGCTAGTGCAATAATACGTTTCCAAATGATTCCATATGCCAAATAGTAAGTTCTCAGGTCTCAGTATGGTGCAGTAATAGTATCAAGCCAGAATGATACATTAAAGTATTGACTAGTCTGGTGTACCCTGAGATATTTCAGTGTTACCAACAGTATGACACAGAGGAAGTGGAGGATAAGAGGAAGGAAAAGATTAAGCTGAGAGCAGAGGGAAAAGAAGAAGAGGCACAGCAAGGGCACTTGGTAGGCCAAGATTCAAGTTACAGCTATTTTTAATGATAAAATATTGTTAAAATTTTAGAAAACAATATTTATCAAATTAATACTGGATTATATTAATTAATTTACATGTTACAGCTATTTTTAAATTATTTATATTCACTAAAAATATTTATTAATAAAATTAATAAATAAAACAATAGTCATTAATAAAATCATATATACTAACATAGAATTACTAAGATTATTAAAAGTCCTGAATAAAATAAGATTAATGATTATATTAATGTTATAGGGTTTAGTTGGATTCTCAACTACATCCAAATCAAATTTATCTTGAAGTGGGGGTTGCAATCCCTGCTGATCAAGAAAGGATTTTTGTCTTCTCACTTGATGAATAGTATCTTAGAGAGAGAGAGAGAGCAGAGCAGAGCAGAGCAGAGCAGAGCAGAGAGGTGGCTCAAGGCCAAGGGAGTGGCAGATTGGGAGTGATAGCAAGGATATAAGAGCAAGCTGCAGCGAGGATGAGTAATTCAAACTTGGATTCACGCAAATGACGACAACTCTCTAACATGCGTATTTACTAGAATTCAAGCTAGGACTTGATAAAAGTATGGTAGATTGGCTGGGTTTTCTAAAAGTAGACAGTTTAAACATTTCAACAGATTCCATCAATTTTCCAATGATATATAAAACAAGAATAAACGCCCTTTGCTAATATGGGTCCAGTCCGTCAATCTGTTTTGATGGCGATGGATGTATGATTTCCTATGAGTGGTAAAAATGCTAGCGCATGTGAGAAATTAAGCTTAGCCTTGAAAGGTGATAAGACAAGAAAACATTAAATTAAACTAAAATGAGTATGTTCAAATATCATTGACAAGTTTCATAATTAGACAAATTCAACAAAGGCATATAACCTAACCCAATTAAGCAGTCCACAGCTTGTTGATATTGCAGCAAAGGGATGATAACCCTCACCCCTAGACCCCTCCAGGACTGCCCAACGTGATTTGAAAGGGAGGTAAATTACAAGGGGCTTCGCCCAGCATAGCAGCCCTTTGCATTGGGGTGGGGGGTGCGCACCAAGTGACCAGCGAGGCATTATGCACACGTTGAGGATCAACCCCGTGACCTATTGCCGCAGCTTGTTTATATTGATTACATTTCAGGTAGAGGACTCACCAAAGCAATTTTACAAATGGATTCTATCAGATGTTGTTAATCAAGTGAAGAGGACTTCAAAGAAAGTGGTAGAACAAGTTAATGTAGAATCTCTTCTTCCACCAAAAACATACTCGTACAACTACTATGTCGGGATAATTTAGCTATGTAATATAATCAAAATCTGGGTAGGCAAAGAGTAGGGAAAATATAAACCTGAGCAAAGGAGTAAAGTCTCCAGACATAGTATGTGTGTTCCTTTAATCGAAGATCAAAGAGAAAGTCAAAAAGTGCATTTCCACGGCCCCGCTCCATTACAGCTTGTTCAAAAGCACATCCACCATCAAGAACATACAATGCCATTGTGTCGATCACATGACGAAGGTGATCATCCTCAGGAGTCACAACCACAATGTCTGGAATATTTGGGGTAAGAACCTAGAATGAAAAAATAAATAAATATAATTAATATGGTTTCTTTCTGAGGACAAGAATACTTTGATCCAACAAAAATTATTGCCTGAAAAATAATATTATCTACACATGAACTGACAAAACAGATACAGCAGTAATGGGATAAAACAATCTGGAACATGATTAAAAATATATCCAGAGGTTGTGAACCTACAAAATAGTATCAGTAAAATCCTTCAAAAGAAGGGCATTTACCTCCTAGTAAACTACATTTCATCATTTTCATTAATCTGCAGGTCATTCTCCATCATCACTAGTATAACTGTACACTTTCACATCCTTTAAGAATTTAATATGTTTCATCAGAAAGGTAACATAGAGAGTATAGATGGATATGGATATTTTGTTTTACAAAATTTTATTTTTTAAGTAATTTCAAGGCAGATATATGTCCCACCAACGCTGATCAGTGCTTACCTTCTACTTCTATCATAGTGATCTTGGAACAATTCAGAATACTTGAAAACAACAGTCCTGAGTACTTAAGTTGTTTTTTTTTTTTTTTTTTGACAAGAAGATCATATAGAACCTTCAACTCAAATACATCTATTAGCCTTGAGTTAGATGAGGGCAATAAGTCAAATTTTCACACCTATCAGTATCAGAAAATAGCCAGAAATAGTGTTGAAATTAACTGCCAGTGCTGTGAAAGGATCAAAGTACTTAAAAACTTCTCAAGGATATACTGGTGAAATTTAACTTCTAGAGATCGTGGTTATAGTGCAGGCTGACTTTTATTGGATGAAAATGACAGAAGATGATCACAAGTAAAATGAAAATATAAAAGAAAAAAAAAATCTCCACAATGTAAAAGTGAAATTTTTCTAGATATTATGATTGTAACAGTAAGAAGCCTTGTTGCATGAAAATGTGAAAATGACAAAGAAGATGCGTTAGAAGTTTTGTCAGTTAGTCTTTGGGTATAGATGCAATTAGAATGGATTGTGAATTTCTGGTGTGTCCTACAAGAATAAGTAATCTCTCAGAGATCAGTCTTGCACAGAGAACAAACCTCACAAAGATGAAATTTATTAAGCAGAGATGAGATAAAATGATGAAATTGAATCTTTTTAAAAATTCAACCCCAAAAAAAACATGAAATAGATCAAATTACATAAGAAAAGAAACCCAATCAGATTAATCTTCTACCAAAATTATCCTACACTTCTAAACAACCCAATTACCAATTTAAGAATTACCTCAAATAACATAACCTCCTAAACAAGAGAAAGTACCAAACCATTACACATCTAAAACTTAATAAATACAATAAATTCCTTAATTTGCATTACTGAAGATTTTGAAGACTTTCACAATTTAGTTGTAATTTTTATAAACAGAATGAGGGATTGTTTTTTAAATGGAAAATTTACGGCTTGGTTGATCAGTAAGGAACTTTTACAAGCAGGTTTAAAGAGTTCAGCTCAAGTAGGAAATGAAGATCCAAATATAGATTACTCTAGAAATCAAAATTCAGTTAACTTCTGCATTAACTGCAACCATAGTGTTCATAAAGCACTTAAATGACAATGAAAGCAGGATATGAAACTAAGTTCCTAAAAAAGTGAAATTGTTAGTATAAAGTAATAGGGTAGGTTACCTACCAACTCGGAGCTTTGACTAGTAACTGGTGCACCATCAGGTCCAGATATTATAACAGTGTTGCCCTGACAATGACATAGTTAATGATCAAGAAAGCTGATTCCAGCATAAGATGTAGCTTCCTAACTGGAAGCATTACATATAGATCTTTAAGTAAAACAACCTCCTTATTTCTGATAGCCATGTGACCAGGTGGAGGAGCAGGCAGTGCCTGCGCTGGAAGAGCTACTGATTTACCCCAGCCAATCTTCAATTCATATTCATAAACCACCACTCCTGAATCACATAATTAAAAGAAATGTGAAGGCGAACAAAAAAAAATGTCTTCTACTAATTAAATTGCAGTTTTGTTATGATGAGAATAGGGCATAAATGAGTTCTAATTTTTTAAAAAAAAAAATCATGTCGCAAAATGTCTGTTGTATAAAATACAATACAAAAAGACCATTACAAAACTGCATTTTCTAATTTAGATTATTTGATACCATATTTTTTAAAAATATTAGTGAAAAAGAATTTTACAAATTACAATACATTAAATTTACAAGAAAGTTGAGTGTCAAAACATGCTGCAGATAAACATGGAAACAACTAGGAACGAAATTTTATTGTTGATGATTAAGATAGTAAAACCTTGCATTTCATCTTTGGCAGCTTGTCCATCAGCTCTATTCATGAAAGCAACAAAGCCACAATTTCTCTGCCGTCTCCGTTCTTCTTCTGTTCGTGGCCACATTATTTTCACACTGGCAATGGGTCCAAACCTCCCAAATGTTCTCAAAAGAAAGTTCTCGTCCACCTAACAACATAAGCAGGGTGACAACTCTAAAACTCATGAAAATATATGTAATATTACTATTTGAAGACAGAAAAAAGATATCAACCTTGGGAGAGAGATTCCCAACATATAAATTTGTTGTTTGTGGATCTCCATCATCAAATGAACCTGGAAACTTGCCACTAGGATCAAAATCATCTGGCAACTCATCAAAATGGCTAACAGGCTGCAGAAAATAGTCAACCCAATCAAGCATGATCCCCATATACACAACACCATGTAACATGTAATATGAACTGTACAAATATATGTCCAATATTCATAATGAATCCTCCACTAGACCAACTCGCCCTGTAATTATTGCTTTCTTTATATTAATCTTGACCTACACATGTTTGTGATAAATATAGAGGAAAATAGACTGTGCTAGAATTCTTTTAGCATGAAGCTTGCAGTTAACAGTGGAACAGACCCCTTTCCCTTATTACATTCTTCAAAGCAAATAAAAGGAAATTGGCTGCTTTCGTCTGCCTCCATTTTTCATTCCTCCCACTTCGCATCTCATTGTTGCAAATACAGTGTAGAAGACAATTTATGATTCTATAAATAATTCACAAGAAACACAAGAGAAAAGTTCTCTAATATTTATCAAAATTGAATAAAATGTTTACAAGAAATACTGTTATATATCAAACAACATTATACAATTTGGCAGACACATGACTACATGAGGGAGTTCCAAAGGATTTATATTTGGCACAAGCCAGAAAGTAAAGAGAAATTTTTGCATCAATAAGCATTGGAATCATTTTGGAATGAGTTTGGTAGGAACTGGATTTGGCTTGTTAGAATTAAGATGAGCAGGTGCCTTCAAACTTGTAGTGACACATCATAACCATTGAGATTAGGAATAAATGCAGTTTGTAAAATTTAGTATAGCTAGAAGCCTTGAACTTTTAAATAGAATGCCCTTTGATGTAATTCAAATTGAATAAAGGAATAAGACCGTCAAGTTATCAGCCTATCTCAACTCTGTATGCCCTTTTCCACACTACTATGTAATGATTACCAATCACTCATTTTTGTGGTTCTCTACTCAAACAACTATCTTTAGGGCACTTCTATCTTCTAATTTTCAGTATATCTGCTTCATCTTTCTCTATTATCCTATGTTGTGCTCTTATTTTTCCCTATTGTATCTCCTCCAGCATAGCCTTGCTTTTGTCTCTCTGCTTGACCTATACCTAGATTACTGCTTTCTAGAATTACTATTAGCTCATGAAAAAAATTAAAAAAAAAAAACTTCTAACGTACAGATGTTTTTCCACAACTTTTTCTCATTTTACCACAAAGAAAAATGCCAGTATATTCACTTTGTATTTTCTAGAGAAATATTTCTCATAAGTACTTACAGCAGTAGTATCTGTATGCCGCCCTTCACGCTCTTGATTCCGTTTCTCCCTTAGTTCTTGTTCAAACTTCAGCTCCTCCAAAAACTTATCAATATGACGAGTTTTCCCCTTCTCTTTCTCTCTAGGTTTCTCATCATCCTTCAGAAAATAACAAAGAAGACATCAGAGAAACAATAGGCAAATATCAAAATACAACTTGCAAAAGCTAATAAAGCATTGAAGATTAAAGCAACAACTGCTCAGTTTGAGACACCTGGCTCTGGAATGCTAAAGTAGCGTTTGGTTTAGGGGTTTGGGAATGAGGGAATAGAATCATAGAAATATATGATATTTGGTTAATAGGTTTGGGAATAACAATTTTGAAATCATTCCTAAATAATTTGGAATGCACAAAACCCAATTAAAGTGACGGGTTTAGAATTCATTCCCATGTCTTTTCTTTTTTTTTTTTTTTGTGTGTGTGTGTGTGTGGGAAAAACATTTGTGAATTCAATTTAAATTTAGAATTAATTAATAATTGATAGATTAATTATTACTAAGTAATTAGGGACTAATTATTAATTAATTAATTAGGGATTAATTATTAATTAATATTAATTGAAGTAATTGATTAATTGGTTTAATTTAGGATTAATTAAAATAATTAATTAATTAGGGATTAATAATTGATTGAATTTAAATTGATTTGGAAGTAATTAAAATAATTTATTTATTAATTAATTAGGGATTAATTATTAATTAATATTAATTGAAATAATTGATTAATTGTTTTAATTTAGGATTAATTAAAAAAAATAATTAATTAATCACTTTAATTCAAAATTAATTAATTATTTTAATTAAATCTAAAATTAATTAATTAATTAACCAATTACTAAATTAGAAATTAATTAATTATTCCTAAACTAAATAAATTAATCAATTACTTTAGTTAATACTAATTAATCATTAATTATTAAACCTTAATTCAAAATGAATTAATTAATTAATCAATTATTTTAATTAATTCAAAATTAATGAATCAATTTATCCTAAGCTAAATAAATTAATCAATTACTTTAACTAATACTAATTATTAATTATTAAACCTTAATTCAAAATTAATTAATTAATCAATCATTAATCTCTAGTCCTAGCTTATAAATCAAACAAC
>JBAMIE010181700.1:0-13139 GCA_037177295.1 Kaempferia parviflora | reverse complement strand
ATAAAAGTTTTATTAATGAATATGGTTCAAGAATATTATCCACAAACGTTATTCACAAACATTAATGAGTTGAACACTTCAAACTCTTTTATTTAGTTTAATGAGATGTTAACATTTCTTTATTTGATTGATCTTTTATATATTGAACGAACATAAATAAACTCGTACTAAGTTAAACACTAAATAGTTTTATTTATAGAAGCAAATGGGCTAGATAAACCTGTCTTCGATATCCCAAATGATAGATATGTTCAATTTCTTATATTTTTAAGAATAATATATATATATATATAATATACAAATTTTTAAGTTTACGATTAGTTCCAGTCCACATGTCAGAAGAAAGATATTTCTACTCCTTAACTAAATATATTGTTTTACTTTAACTCCTTAATCTATACCCATTGATCATTTTGTACAATTATATCCAATTAAATAATAGATATAATTTATTTTGGATGTTTTGTATTTAATAGAATGGATTATGTGGCAAACTCTCCTTAACTTAATAGAATGGATTATATACCTTAATCAAGTATGTACATGGATCACATATTTATATAGTAGATGATGTTAATCACCTATTGTGTATAATGCTCAATCGAATAGAAAATATATTAGATTTTAGGTAAAAAGGTACTGAATTTAGTAGGAGTTATACCTTTTTTTTTATTATTATTTTTATCTATATTTCATCACATACCTCTAAAAACTGTGTGCATAGATAATGTATCATATATATTTGATTTTGGATATTTTATACCTAATAAAGTAGATTATGTACCTTGATCAAGAATGTATCTTAATGATCTTGATTGACCTATTATATATAGTGCTCAATTGGATACAAAATAGTCCCCTCGGGGCGGTGCAATGGTTAAGTCATAGGAGCTTGCCACAATTGGATACAAAATAGTCTCTACGGGAGGGACTGATGACTAGTGCATGAGGTGTTGCCACCAATGAGGTCGGGGGGTTAAATCCTGGCTAAGCTAGGTGCCTGCCCTCCCTTATGCACTAGTTAATGCCCTCCCTTATGCACTAATCACTGTCTAGGTTAGTAGCCTCTGTGATTTACCTCATTCGTGTTGACCCTGAGATGAGTTGACGGAGACGCTGGGCGAGCGATGTACCTTTTACCACAATTGGATACCAAATATACTTTTAATTTAAATTACACTAAATTTAAAATAAATTATACTCAACTGGATATTTTCTTTATATGGGGACTGAACTTAAACTTTAAACTTTGTAGGCGATTTTAAGACCATTTGGCCTAAATATAACTTAATTAATTTATTCGGAAAAAACTTTCTTAACTGCACTAGTGTCATTAGGGTTTTTTCTTTTCCGCGATGAAGACTATAAATTGCGTGCTCATCGGCGCCTCACCCGGCTCGGCGCCTCTCTCGACGAATCCCTGGCGAAATCAGCTGCCGTAAGTTCGATCCTCGTCAAGCTCCCTGCTGCTACAACTTATCGATCCAATTGTCGCTCTAGATCGAAACGTCCATGGCGTCCACTGATAAGATCCCCAAGCTCCCTGTTCCAGGACTCCGGAACATCCTCATCACCAGCGCCTTGCCCTACGTCAACAACGTTCCACACCTCGGCAATATCATTGGATGTAACCTGATTTATAAAATTCTATTTTTTTTCCCGTTATTGTGGATTAAAGTTGAAAATTTGACAGCCTTTTTGTTTGGATGAAGGCGTTCTGAGCGCGGATGTATTTGCCAGATACTGCAGACTCCGGGGGTACAATACTATATACATTTGTGGAACAGATGAGTATGGGACGGCTACGGAGACGAAAGCCATGGAAGAGAATTGTTCTCCGAAGGAGATCTGTGACAAGTGAGTTAAATGTGATGTATTTATTGGTTTGAATTTCTGAAGTTGAATGTTAAACTATTTGATGTTTACATATGCTAATTGCGTGTTTGCGCGTGCTCCTGCTCTTTTGCTGATTTGAGCTTTCCCCTTCCGACTTCTTATCATTGTAATGCTTTTCTATGTTGGGTAGTTCTTGATTCTTAAATATCTACTAATTGTAAACAAACAACCGTCTAAATTGTAGACAATAGTGAGTGGGAGTTCAAATAATTTTCCTACGAGTACATCATGTTCAAGGAGATTATGATTTTGGATACACTGCATGTGGCATTAATATATGCAATTTCATTACAGTTATGCCATGCATGGAAAAAGAAATTTTCAAGCAAGAGAGCTTGATAGATCATTATATTTTTCAACAGGATAAGTTATATAGTCAGGTTGGCTTTTCTCCTTTTATGTGGCTGTGAGCACCAACCTTTGCCACCACACACCGGTGGAAAATTGTTCATTTTCATTTCAGGAAGAATCATTTGATGCTAAATAGTAATTAGATAAGTCACAATTATTTATGATCTTATTTAACTGATAGATAAATTAAATAACCTATTGATCAACATTACCTAATAATATAATTCAAGTGCAATAGATTAAATGATAAATAGATAAATAAAAAGTTAATGACTCCTGAAGCTTGACTCCCTTGTTTTACATACTTAATGTATTTGCAGAATACCTATAACCTTGGCATCTTTTTGGATCTTGTTCAAGCATTTCTTGTTTTTTATGCCTGTTCATTGTTTCTTCTTGCAAATAAACTTCCCTTCCCCATTACAAAATTTTTATCTTTGTATTAAAAGGATAGGAAATAAGAATGAAAAGAGTTTTAGAAGCTGAAATTTAAACTAGCACTTCCTGACTTCTATTTTCTGCTTTTCTAGGTATCATGCAATTCATAGGGAAGTATACAAGTGGTTTGATATAAGCTTTGATGAGTTTGGACGTACATCCACTCCTCAGCAGACCGAAGTGTGCCAAGCAATATTCCAGAAGCTTATGGAGAATAACTGGCTCTCTGAAAACACCATGCAACAGGTAAAAGTACTTCATGAATTACAAGTTGTTCCTTCATTTGGTGGTTTATTTTTTTAGAAAAATACATCACATTTTGAGGCCAAAGACAGTTATATTGTGACACATGCCAACGCTTCTTAGCGGATCGTCTTGTCGAGGGTACATGTCCCACATTGAATTGCAACTACGAATCTGCACGAGGTGACCAATGTGAAAATTGTGGGAAATTATTGAATCCAACTGAATTGAGAGATCCAAAATGCAAGGTAATATTTATTTATTTATTCTCACAACTCATTTCTAACTCATTGTTTCATCAGTTTCTTATCATCCTGACTCTGAAATTCATATTATACAATGTAAATCTGAATTGGGCTTATTGTCATATCAGGCATGCCATAACACTCCTCATGAACGTGATACTAATCATTTGTTCCTGGAGTTACCCTTGCTTACAGAGAAGTTGGAAGAATATATTAACACTACATCAGTGGCTGGATCTTGGAGCCAAAATGCTATCCACACTACAAATGCATGGCTCAAAGAAGGTCTAAAACCTCGTTGTATTACAAGGGATCTCAAATGGGGAGTTCCTGTGCCACATGAAAAGTACAAAGATAAGGTGAAGAAAGTACCTTCTTTTAACAAGATATTGTTGCTATTAGTATTATGAACTTGTGGCATCTTCATACACATGATATCATCATTATCATCCATGTTTGTCTATCTAGTTGGGGTTGACTACTTGAACCTAATCCTTAAACTGAGCTCTATATATCAAATAAGGCTATATTCCTACATGAACCTTCATACAGAGACTTCTTTTTTTAATGTTCATTATCGATGTGGACGAACAGTTTACTCTTTCCATTTCCACCAGATTTTCTTAGTTAATTGAGTATTATAGCTACATTTTCATGCAGGTGTTTTATGTGTGGTTTGATGCTCCAATCGGTTATGTCTCAATCACTGCATGCTATACTTCAGAGTGGGAGAAATGGTGGAAGAATCCTGACAATGTCGAGTTGTTTCAATTCATGGGAAAGGATAACGTGCCATTTCACACCGTAAGATGAATTCTCAGTGCTTTTAGTTGGCACAATAATTTTTCCGAACACCATAATTTTTCTTTTACATTTACATATGTGCATGAAGGGGAGCCTTGGCGCAACGACAAAGTTGCTGCCATCTGACCTAGAGGTTACGAGTTTGAGTATCGGAAACAACCTCTTGCAAAGCAAGGTAAGGGTGCGTACTCTGCATTGGCGAGAGCTTTGTGCATTGGACTGCCCTTTTTTATTTACATATGTGCATATTTTCTGTGCCGGGTAAAGTATAGCATGGTTTGAATTATACCCTCAAGTATTCCATATGGTTTAAGATTAATTATCAGTTATTGAATTAGATGTCAAATTAGATGCATATGATATGAATACGGATTTTTTAGTATTGATGCTCTGAAATCCCTTAAATTACAATACTAGGTCGCCATGGAGCTTTTATCATTGGCTACTAGCCAAATGCCAATGGTTATCACATTTGTTTGATATTTTTTTTATTCAGTGAACAGCAATGTTGCATCAATATGTATGCCATTGACGTTAGGTTGGAGCACGTTGAGCCAAACTATCTGACTTTTGTTCATTGTAAACCATTGATACCCTTGAAAGTGCATGTTTTACCCCTATTTTCCCCACTTTTTACCTTTGAAATACTTTTTGACATTGTCAAATCCCTGTTGCATTTAAGGTAATGTTTCCTTCCACACTGCTTGGAACTGGTGAAAGGTGGACTATGATGAAGACCATAAGTGTCACAGAGTATCTAAATTATGAAGCAGGTAATATTGCCTTTGGTAAAGGAAATCTTTTTGTATAGTTATTCTGGGCAAGAATATTTGTGATGACTCTAGGTTTACACTGAATTCTCATCTAATTACAGGTACAAGATTCATAATCTTTAGATACCTCATACCTGTTAACCTCTTCAATTTTATATTAACTATCAGTTTGTCTATGTTGTATTCGACTGCAAATAAAGCACTATTTAATGTTCTTGTCATAATAATAGAAGTTTCACTTCATTAGAGTAGCAAACTATTCTTTTACAAGTATATTTGCACATTAATTAAATTATTTAACTGTTAAATATAAATATATATTTAATACTAAAGCAAACAACAATAATAGCCAAGTCTTTATCCCACTAAGTGGGATTTGATAGATCCATATAACATTTGTCTATGTTTTACATTGACTTACAATCTAATGCAACCCTCCTCCATTATTTGGGTTTGACACCAGCCATGGCAGAGTTTATTTGCCATCACCGGAGTTATATTTAATACTAAAGTGAAAAGAATATAAAAAAATAATATTAAACTGTCTAATTTTGCTATTAATAAAAACGATATAATCTTATATTTAAAACTTTTTGAAAATATTTAATGCAAAAGTCCTAAAAAGACCCCTAATTTTCAGAAAAAAAACTGAGTTAGTTCTCCTTTCTAAGAACTCCTCGCTAAGGCTCTATAAGAGAAATCTTTCAGTTATACCCACAATCATTTTGGTTATAACACGGTCCATGTACAGTCAAATTTTGATACTTTTAGTTTCATCATACAACATCCACAAATATTTACTTCCAATCTTTTAACCATAAAAATATTCTCTATTGATTTTTTTTTTTTATTGTTAAGCTATGAATTTTAGTTCTTTTCTTATTCTTAGAACAGTAGCATTATTTAATGCATTTTCATATTGTGAATATCTGTAATGTTGGTCTTTTTATGTATAGGATATTCATGTTTGTTCACTTTGTTGCATGCTGCTCTTCTATTCTTTTCTCAGATTTAATGAGTCTAATGATGTGCACAAAAAACAGAGATTTCTGTAGTTTTAATCCCTCTTTTGTTTTTCTTCCATATGGTAGGGAAATTTTCTAAAAGTAAGGGAATAGGAGTTTTTGGTAATGATGCAAAGGATACAAAAATTCCAACTGAAGTATGGAGATATTATTTGCTGACAAATAGACCTGAGGTGATTTTCAGCAAACCCTATTCTTTCCAATCAATTTCAGTAAACATTACATTTTGCTTTATTGCTGACTTTTTGTGAATTAGGTTTCAGACACATTGTTTACATGGGCGGATTTGCAGTCTAAGCTGAATTCAGAGTTGCTGAATAACTTAGGCAATTTTGTTAATCGAGTACTAAGTTTCATTGCCAAACCAGAAGGTTAGTCATTATGAATTTCCTTGAATTAGTATTCTTGCAGTTCCCTTAACATTACAAATTAGTTCTAATCTATCTAATTATATGTACAATTGGATGCTTTTAAATCTTCAATTGACCAACGGTACCTGAAATCACAATGTTTTGGCATATTAGTCTAAGGTTGTCTATTCTTACTGTAATGCTGATATGTAGGCAGTTGGATAGTAGGTAGGCATAGTGACTCCTTATGAAGAGAATCAAAATTCCCTAATAATTATATGTAGGGAGTTTTTATTCTACAGAAGGCATTTGTCCTTGAGCCTCATTGAGTATTGATTTTGTTACTATAATCTTAAATGAAGCTTTAGGAAGTATCAAAATCCACTTAAATGGTAAACACTTATACTTCTCTAGTTGAAACTAATCTAAAAAATTGTGTTACCTTTGAATCTCCCTGGTTCCTGCCAAGTTTCTTCTCAGGTGAAATCTTGATGTTATACTTATCCACTATCTTCTAGTGTTGAAGATCATAGTATATGTTTTAAATAGCATCTTAAGTTATGGGTATTTATGTGGCATGCAGCCATCCAACCAAGACAGTGCATCCTTTTCATGCAAATATTAAGTTATCATATTTGCTTGTTGACTTATCACACTATTTGGGATAATCCATGACAATTTATCATTTTCATTCTGGAAATGACCTATTTTTCTGTTAACAGTTAGTGATATACCTTGTCTGCACTGTTGGTCAAAATTGAACTAATCCATTATACTCTCTGATCACTGATTCTCGTGCAGGAGCAGGATATGGTTCAATTATTCCTGATGCTCCACATGCTAAGTCACATCCACTAACAAAAGATTTAGGAGAAAAAGTTGGTAAATTGGTTGACCAATATCTGGATGCAATGGAGAAGGTGATTGAATATTAAGTTTGGTTTTCGATTGGATACTGAAAGCATTTATAGATAAACACCATCAACTGTAGTGCACTTGTTTGGGGTAGGTTTGACATTGCATTTGCATTCAAAACTCAGAAATACATTTAGGAAAAACAGTTTAAGCCAAAGTCCGTTAACAAAAATACATCTTGTAGTTGAACTAAAACAAGCGGCTTTAGAAAATGATTCTCAGCGCCAAATCACTTCACATGCTCATGCAAAATAATTCAGGTCAGATGGTGCATCAAGGAAAATGCAGTTTGACAATGCACTTAGTAAACACCTTGTTTTCATCACAAAGTGCTCTGAGACCTAAAAGCACCTTGGAAATTCACATTCACTCCCAAACTAAGTTTTAGTTTGTGCCTCGTGTCAATGACTAATTTATTGTTCTCCTGTATACAGGTTAAACTAAAACAAGGTCTGAAGATTGCTATGAGCATATCGAGTGAAGGAAATTTTTATTTACAAGTAAGTTATTTTGTTTTGATCTTCGAAGGGATTATCCTATTGCAGATGCTATTGAATGCTTTCTTGATGATATATTGTTATTTTTGTTCTGTTAAACAGGAGAATCAATTCTGGAAACTTTACAAAGAAGACCCATCTTCATGTGCCATTGTGTTGAAGACCTCTGTGGGGCTTGTTTACCTTCTTGCATGTCTGTTGGAACCATTCATGCCTTCCTTTTCTATTGAAGTAAATCACCAAACACCCACTCTATGCCTTATCTTTCTACACAATATTTGTGCCATAAGAACCTTACAATTTTGAATTTTATTTTATTTATATTAACCAAATATGCATGCTCTTTGTTGGCGTTAAATAGGTTCTAAGGCAGCTTAATTTGTCATCAGAGAATAATCTCTCATTTTCTGATGAGAAAGGAGAAATTGAGAAGGCAAGGAGACCTTGGGAGTTCCTCTCATCTGGGCACCATATTGGGAAACCTGAACCACTTTTCAAAGAAATGGTCTGTATTAACATGTTTATAATTTTTTTATGTTAAATAGAACAGACATAGGTTAGCTAAATGGTATTCCTGTAGCTATTGGCGCTATGGATTTTCAGTTTGTGGGGGTAGTATTGGATCTGTAGTAGGCAAGAAAATTACTTGTTATATCTACCTGTGATTATCGTGTGTGCTTCTAGAGGAGCATGCATGCAAGAAGGAAGTTTGAGCTTGAAGCATGTGGCTAAAATTTCTTCTGTTTTATGCAATTATCAGTGAATTTTTACCATTTACTGAGTTATTAACCTATGCTCACTTATGCAGAAAGATGAAGATGTAGAATCTCTGCGGGTGAAATTTGCTGGTAGTCAAGCCGAAAGACTTGTAAGAGAAGAAGCCGACGCAACTAAAGTTGCTGAGCAACTGAAAAACGCAAAGATATCAGGTAGTGAAAATATTTTATCAGAACCCTGGTCTTTTTGCTAGCAACATCATTTTAATTAGTATGTGTTTTCAAAATAAATGCTCATTATTGAAGAGAAATTTAAACATATGAAGGTACACGATGTTCTGCCTGAATTTCTATTTTGCAAGTGAATGATGTTGATTTTGAATGCTGAAGTAGTAAAACTTTCTTTCTGCTGATAGATTCTTGAAATACACAAGTAACACAACACATTCTGATGTAATAAAAAAAGTCTGGGGACTGTATGTAGGTTAAGAATGCTTAGTTGCAAAATAGAAGCCATTAAAGGACACTACTATTGAATATTTTTGAAATTCTCTTGATTCTATTTCCTACACCCCGGGGCCCCTCATCTGGAAGGGAAGTAAATCACAGGGGCTTTGTCCAGCATGTGGCCCTTTGCATGGGGTCAGGTGACCCGTGATGCATTTCGCACACGCTGAGTATCGATCACATGACCTATTACAGCAACACCACATGCAAGAACTAACTGTGCCAGCGCATGGGGGCAAATTCTGTGATTCTAGACATTATTATTGTGGTTTTAATTGGTTAGATTTTACTCTGACAAAAACCTGACCAACTTTCCCCTGACATAATTGTCAATCCCAAAATCAAGTTTTGTTATCTTGGAAGGAAAGAGAAGAGCACTAGATTTAGTCGTATTTGGTTGTTCAATTTTTAAAGTAAAAAAGTTGAACCTGAATTACTAAAATTATTAATAAGTTTCATTTGTGACCCGCTGTAGGAAAAGCTAAGAAACAACAAAACAAGCCTTCTGGCAATACAAAAGCCAAGTCTGCTGATACAGAGGTTTCTGTCGCAAGACTTGACATACGTGTTGGCCTCATCAAGAATGTTCAGAAACATCCAGATGCAGATTCTCTCTATGTGGAAGAAATTGATGTTGGTGAACAATCACCTCGAACAGTTGTTAGTGGTCTTGTGAAATACATCCCTCTCGAAGAAATGCAGGTTTATTTTGCTTTCCTTTTTCACACCTTTCTTCCAATTGAATGTGAATTTTCAATGTTATCTAAATCACCGGTGCAGAATCGTAAGGTTTGTGTCCTCTGTAACTTGAAGCCTGCAACCATGAGAGGCATCAAGTCACAAGCAATGGTCTTAGCCGTGTCAAACGACACGAAGGTAAGACATTAATTCTGCCTCCTTTTGTTTGATTTTTACTAACCTCTTAATTTTTTAGACTACAATTTACAGGTGATCGTTCATCAAGAACAACTAATGAATTCATTTTGTTTCCAGGTCGAGTTGGTTGATCCACCATCATCAGCGGTGGTTGGCGAACCAGTAACCTTTCCTGGATACTCAGGCGAGCCAGACAGCATCTTAAATCCCAAGAACAAAGTTTGGGAGAAGGTGCAGGTTGACCTGCAGTCTAATTCAGAGTTGGTAGCTTGTTACAAGGATGTACCTTTCACAACATCTGCTGGTGTTTGCAAAGTTTCCTCTATTGCAAACGGAGCCATAAGGTAGACAATTTTCCTTGTTCATCATCTACTCTTACCATAGATTTTGATCAATCTGTTCTTTCGGCACTGCAACTAATTTATAAATTAGTTTCGATTCATGTACCTGTGGTTGGACAATCTGATGGTATCTCCAGTAGAACTATGTATTTTGGATACTTGAACCTTACATGTCATGCTTAAAGATTAATTGCCAGTGATTACTTATCGAATAGAACTTACCTATCATAATCAACAAGAGAATAAAATTGTTGAGCCGACAAGCTTCAAGGTCAGGTGAACAAGATGAACTGACCTTGAAGCTTGGACTAGTCAAAAGGTCAGAAAATCTTAAAGCGATTTCGATGCCACTTTATTTATATATATAATTAATGTGATAATATTATCATTTATTTTTAGTGTGTCTTCGCTTAATTGCCTTTATTTATTTTAAATAGATTTATAATTTTCCATTTAACAAAAGTGTTTTTATTTACTCTAAAGTGTCTTTATTTTCCAAGTCCCAAAGTCTTTTCCTGATGCATACAAACAGGGCTGATCTTAACATTTTTTTGGGATCTTAGTGTAATTTATTTTTAAAAATCTCTAAACTAAATATGTTCATATTCTTTTAGATACATTAAACAATATAAAATACTAAATAATGCGTAATAATTAAAATATTTTATTATAATCTAATAATAAGATCATGAAAAAATAATTCATCTTGCAGTTTTAAAGTTAAAAATATTAATTAAGTTGGTATAATTAAATTGTTCAGTAATTTCTTTTTTAATTGGTAATATAGTCAATCTATTCAATTTTTTATTTATGGTGGATTGGAGAAAAGTTTTGATGAGTTTTAACTTTGAGAAATTTCGTTCTACTGAACCGGGATAGTCAACAAGCTTTTACAAGCAATGTGAGTATTTCAGAAACATCCATCTATTTTCTTTAAGTAATTCATTACATCAATTGCAGATTTTACTTCTTTTGGTAACGAGCACTTCCAAAATGTCAACTATGGAAATAAATCATCCCTATTAATATAGAACAACTCTATTAGTTAGAAAATTTTCAAGATTCTTGCAAAACCTCGACAAGGTTTCATCAACTACACTTTGTAACTTCAATAGATTGAAAAAAAATCAAATAATTTTTCATATTTTTGAAACCGTTCAAATCAAATTTTCATAGAAGAACGAGCTTGATTGATTATAAACAGAAAGTAATTGATTAAAAAAATTTTGCAACTAACTGTGTCACTTCTTTAATATTACTTTCACTAAATTGCTTATTTCTTCAAATACTTGTAGGATCGAAATGCGCTAGAGAGGGAAAAGTGAATAGCGCTCATCACTTTTTTACTTTTTCGAACATAAAACTTATCGAGAGAACGTAGTGAAGTACAGAAATAAGATAAAGAACAAAGACACAGTTTTATTTTGTTTAGAGTATGTGACGACTCCTACTCCAAGCTCCACACTCGTTGAGTGTTTACTTTGGACAATTTACTAATAGCTCACAAATTACAAATACAATATGTGATTTGAAATGTAATAAGGAAAAAGTATATCAACAAAAAAAAAAAACTTGAATCTGAAGCTTCGGTTGTTCGAGTAGCATTTTAGCATCGTAGGAAGCTTTTCGGACTAGCGCGTAAGTTACGAAAGTTACTCAGGAAGTTATATTTTAGCTATTGGTAGAAACAGTCTTTTATGGGACTCGGAAGGCACCTCTAAAGGAGTGGAAGGCGCCTCCAGCACAGTGCAAATAAGCGTCAAGATTGTTGTTGCTTATCCGAACTGAAGCACCTTTATTGTACAAAGGCACCTTCGGTTCCTCCACGCGACAACCAGCAACGAAGCCTTATCCCGCAAACTTCATCCGTGCAGAGGCGCCCCCCAGGTGCTTAGAGGCGCCTTTGTGCTTTTGCACTGAGGCACCTTCACCCACTAGAGGCGCCTCCGCGCCTTCTGCGCAGAGGCCTTCGGCTAAGCTAGCCGTGACGCCTCCCTTATCATGGAGGTCCTAAAACACTATTCATTCGAGGTGAAAACTTGTCTAACTCCCTGCAGAAGATGTTAGTCTAACATAAAAGTATTTTACCTGTACCAAATAGTTAGCATAGTCAAGATAAAGATATTTCGATAGTCAAGGGACTGTCCGGTGCTGACTTTTGAATTTCAACCGAAACCCTAGGTCGGACCAACACCTACTATTCTCTCCCGGGGAACGCATCCTCACCTACTGATCCTCTCAAGAGAGTTTACCTTTTTCCAAACTGGTCATCGAGATTATTTAGACTTTTTGCTCAGTATCTGAGACTTTAGGATTTCCACCTAGGGTCCTCGATCCTAGGATTTCCCGCCTGGTGTTCACGACCTCCAAACATTCCTCCTGGTGTCCTCGACCCTAAGATTTCTTTCCTGATGTCCTCTACCTGCCAACCGCCCAGTTCTTCAGACTAGGTCTTCATTGCCTAGCTGCAACTAGGGCTTTCCACCTGCCTAGAATACACTAGTACTTTTCTATACACTCAAACAAACTTGTTAGATCAACAATAGTCTTAACTTTAAACCCACCCTTTGTCATTATCAAAATTTAGATTCGATCATGTGATGCTTTCTACACCAACAAATTCCACTTTAGTTGTGGAGAGAGCTACACAATGTTGTTTCCTACTTAACCAACTCACTAGAAAGTTTCATCCAACATAATCAGAATCAATATATCCCACTAGATCAAAATTCTCAGTTTGAGAATAACAAAGGCCTACATTTTGAGTTCCCTTGAGATATTAAAGAATTCGTTTAACGACACTCAAGTGTGACTCCTTGTCACAAAATTGATATCTTGCATACATATCCATGACAAACAATATATCGTGTTTACTAGTCGTGAGATAAATAAGACTACCTATAGAACTATAATACAACTTAGGGTCAACTTCTTTTCCCTTAACATTACTATCTAATTTTATGCTAGTGGTCATGAGAGTAGATATATCTTTGAAAATTTTCATTCTAAATTTCTTAAACACTACAACAAAAATGTTAAAAGACAACGAATTTTATCTGTTGTCATAGGCCTTTTAAAACCGTTGTAATTGGCAGTGTTGTTAAAAGTGGGGTTAAACTACAACAGTTTAAAACTGTTGTGTTTGAACATAATAGATAATAG
>JBAMIE010181683.1:0-25534 GCA_037177295.1 Kaempferia parviflora | reverse complement strand
CCATTTATATAGGGGCCAGATCTATAAAGATTTTTCATTTGTTGAAAAGTCTCTCTATGGATTAATTCTCTTAAGGAACGACAAGCTGTTTTTTTAGTTGAGTATTTAGTTTACGCCTATTAATTCTGAAAGTGACCGATTTAATCCTATAAAAAATTTTCATCGACCATCAAAATAAATTAGAAAGCACTAGCAATGTGCTACCTATCAACTAGTATTCTTAGATCAACTAAGAAAAATTCATCTGTTAATTCATTGAGACTAAAAAATTCATCCGACTTGAAAAAATTAAGAAGACGCTCTCACAATACACCATAGCAAAATATCTAATGTGGCATCCAATAGCCTCCACCTATGTGGTGCTTGGGTCTAATGTGGCATCAATGGTAAAGTATTTAGATGAACAAATAAGAAAATCAAGGTTAATTGGGCGAAACTTAAGTACCTGACGTATAAATAATAACAATAATAATAATAATAGTATTTACGGACTCCATGTAAATGTAAAAAAAAAAACATCCAATTCTGGCACCATGCAGGGATCCATTGTAAGAGCCATGCAACTGTAGAATAGTAAGAAAAGAAAAAGGGCAAATTCAACATCCAATTCTGGCAAGTTGTACACTTGTACGCCATAGGGTTTCACCTTTAAGCCGGCTCCTAATCGACAACCAAGTCATTTTTAAGCCACAGCAACACTTTAAGAAAGCTTCCATATATAAATTAAGTTGGATTACACCAGATAGTCAATGAAAAGCAGACTAGTAAATGCAGTGAAATTTTCATTTAAATAATCGGGGGAACAGCATCTTTTCTTTCCATGGGTATCCTCGACCCAAAATTTTTCCAAATGGAAAAGATCCCTTTGTGGTTAAATACACGTACCATCTCTTGCCCACAAGCAAGTCATATGTTACATTAATGAGACCTAGCTTCACTATACATTCAAGTGCCGAAAAAAACCACCACTGCTCTCTAAACCTAACCACCCCAATCTTTTACCATGGCCATGCGCCCTCCCGGAGACCAAATGTGCTCGGTCAGCCCTCTCCTGTTTTGGTGGTGCCTCAGACAAATGCTGCATGATTTCAATAAATATTGCCAGTGCTGAGAGAACCACTATTTGGAGGTCTCTGATTGGCTTAAATGTTTGAACACAACAAAGATGGATCATCCAATATCAGTAATATCCGGCAGCATATCCAACTCCTCAAGGTCTCCATGAAAAGAAGGATCGTCAAAGTGAGGGAGATGTTCTAATTGCTCTGGCTCTTCAAGAAGTGCATCCAGATGAAAAAAATCATAATCACTGACAGGCATGGTGTATTCTGTGGTCGATGGTGGTAGTGGAATATGGTTGCCAGCGTCATCCTGTGTTTCTGAAGTCAATTGAGATTTCAATTTCCTAGGCTTTAATAAATCAGCTCCAGATTTGTGTTTGCCTAACAATTGAGACTTCGTTCCAAATCGTTTTTTGTTGTGATCATACGATGGAAAAGCAGATGAGGCCCATCCATAACCATCACCCTCAAAACAAGCTTCAGATGCCAACCTATGTCAAAAAATTAATCATCAATCACGTTCTTTTTAACAGTTCCACAAGTATAAAACAAGAAATCCACAAACTTAATGACATGGTTTCAGAATCAAACAAAATGACTGTTAACGTTTATAGAAGCAACAATGGAGTCTCTTTTTGATTTAACAGTGGAGAAACATATGAGCTGTCCAAATATAACATATCGAAGACCATAAAACATATCCTATAAATTACAACTACTTGACTAGTACAAACATAACAAATGGGCATGACATTAGACCTATATGAGGTTTTTTTAAAAAAAATCAAAAAAATAAATGATCTACTATGCAAAAAATTACTCAAAATATAACCTCTTTAGGAAAGACTAGGAGAAATTTTCAAAATTTATTTTATTGTGTAGTGATAGTTATTGGGTATAGAGTATCAAATGGGCATGACATTACTTCTCTTTGTTCTTATGAACATAATTGATGCGTAGTCACTTTTGAAATTATTCAACAACATATCAAACTGTTTTTACTTCAAGAACAAACATAATATTCTTTTATTTGATTCTTAGTACCATTAACTTATATTTTTTTTTAAAAAAAAAGATAAAAATAGGCTGACTCTTAAGCATGTAGTACAAATGCTCTTAAGCATGTAGTACAAATGAAACTAAGAGGCTCATATATAAAAAATTTAACACGTACAATAAGTAACTATCAGAATTGGGTCATGCAATTCAATCTTGTAGCTTTGAAAGTGCAACACCACTACACTAACATTCTTGCCATTTTACTGCTTGGTTAGGAGCTAAATGTTGTGATATCATGAATTGATTTTATTAATCACTTTTGGAGTAACAAAAATGCCAATTACCTCTAACTTAAGAAATCAAAGATGTAAAACAAGCTCACCTGAAACGATTTTCAGCAATCACGCATGATGGTTCTGGCAGTAAAGATTGACAAGGAGGTTCCTTTGTTTCTTCCAGAAGTATAGGGCTATGTATTGAAACACTAATAGCCAAGGGGAAAGCACTCTCAGATTCCACAGGTATTCTGGGAAAACCCAATATCAAATCCATATGTTCGAAGCTAGAATTAGAGTTGAGCTTGTTGGTAACAATCATTGGATCTTCATGACTATTATGAACATCAACAAGGGCCCTTGACACCAACTTACTACATTCTCTCAAGTTTGTTAAACTCATCTTTTCCGTATGTCTTGGAGACTTCTTCAGAGATGAGTCAAAAAAAATCTTATTTGGATAAAAGTCAACTTTAGAACATGCTATGCTTTGACGCACATTGCCACGGCATTTTGCTCTCCAAACAGAAGAAATAATAGCTACAAAATGTTTCTGGAGGAGTAACTCATTATCAGGTAACTCACTTGTAACATTGAGCAACGCACGTATTTGGTCCTGGCAATTTTATGATGTTAGTAATAATGAAAGCATATAATGATAGTTCGATAAGAACAACATGTCTCTTTAAGGAGATGTGCCTCTCATGAGAGCCAGAACTCCATGAGAGTTGGTCTGCAGAACAAAAGGTCATCTAAATATGGCAAATCTCAATCTTGTTAACAAGCTCAAGAGAAACTAGATCTCGATATATTAAAACCATGCAACTCGGTGACCTGTGGGTAAACAAAAATACAAAAGATTTCCAAATATATGTCATTAAAAAGTAACTGCTCTGGTAGTTCCTTAAAGTGCAGATTAAGCCTTGCCCACCTTGTGAAAAGGAGATTTGCAATAAACTACATTCACTGGTTCATGGATGGATTAAATCAAGATTAAAAAAATAAAAAGGAAAAAAAAGCAGGGTATTTTGAGATTTAATCTGCACTAATTTCTTAGGTCTATCATGAATCCCCACTGTAAACTGAGTTTTATATGAACTAGACAGAATATTTTAGGTGTAGTAAAAAGATTCAAGCATCAACCTGAAACTACCAGACAATCACAAAATTGCTGAGCACAAAATTTCTTGTAAAAGAAGATTCCACTAAGAAATATAGTTTGTTCTAAAACTTGTTGGTTAGTTCAAAAATCTAGAATGCAAACCAATCAATCAGAAGAAACAACTAAAAGATTGAAAAAAGGTACCTCAGTCACTTTTAAAAGTGCCTTTCCAGAACCAGAAGAGCTATTCTTTTCGGTGTTAGTAATGTCCACAGCAGATAGAACATACTTGAAAAACAGTTCTCGGAATCTCTCGCAACAAAGGACAGGATGGCGATACCGTCCTCTGTAAGACCCACCACCAGGTACACCATAAAGTATGTCACTCGCAAAACTCCAGTTAATTCCATACTCATGAACAATTGCACACAATAAGGCATCTTCCAGAGATGACCAGCTGTCTGGAGAAGGAAAACATTCTCTGGACCAAACGTGACCCCTCTTTCTTAACTTTTCCGGCTTCACCACCAAAACACGTTTACCTGCAGTAGATGCAATAGAAATCCTACCATCAGATTTCAATCTGCTTGCTACTCCAGACTCAATGGCACCTTCTCCGAGGTTCAATTCTGTAGTTTCAACATGATACTTAGCAAAGCTGTCAGAGTCAACAGCATGATTAATGCGAGAAGCTTTCGTAACATTCTTTTTTCTTTTTCTCAAGCCATTTTCGTCATCTTCTGACAGAGAAACCTTCTTACGCTTTCTTCTGACGGGTGAGCAAGGTGGAGATTCAACAAAACTAATCTCTGGTGAAAAAACTTTATCATCAATAGACATGGCATCTAGCTCTAGTTCTTCATTGACAACTTCCATATCAGATGATAAAGATCCTTTCTTCAAAGACTTGAACTTTGTCTTTTTCATCTTCTTTTTCGTCTTAGGCCTCCTCTCAGTAGGTGTTGCATTCCTGAAGAAAAATTAATTTTTCCACTCAAAATGGAATTTCTACTTTTAATGCACTGCCAAAAATATGATATGAAAGAAATGACATTTAAGAAAAATCATCTCTTGACACATACACCAAACATGAGATTTGTATCAAATATTTTTTTTCATCATAGCAGTAAATAGTATTGAAGATTTGTTTATGACAAATAAAAGTTCCAGAAGCCATGTATCATTGGAAAGCTGCGGATATCAAGTTTAAAAAAAAAAAAAAAATAACAAAATCTTCCTAAAGAAAGTTATGGCCCTTTTACTGAAGTCCACGGATGGTGCTGCTACTCAGGAATTTGGAATGTTCAACCAAGTAATGGTATTCTTGGTGATTTTCGTCTTGGTACTTGAAAGTGGATAAGTCTTTAATAACTCTGCCATTGTTAAGACTCACTTTTTTCATTCTCAAGGCCTTAGGAAACATCAAATCTCACTTAATGCTTTTGACTCATCTTGGAAGATTGTTCCGAGTCGGCCTATAAAGGACATCTTTTGTATTGTGGGGCAGGATATTGTTTTTGGAGATAAAAACAAACAAAGAAAACATTTAGAAGCTTTATCTTCTAGTATTTTTCAAAACTCTTTGGTGGATTTCCTTGAGTGGTGAGTATAAAGTCTTGCTTTGTAATATCTCTTATTTCTCCTACACTTGCTAGTGCCAAGTTAATATAAAGCGAGGTTTTCAATGGCCAGTCGTAGAAGACACGAACCAAATATTGATAATCTTGCAGCTCGTCAACAAGACCTTCGTGATATCGAATTAGAGCAACGTCTCGCACGTGGCAAACCTTTGGAACATGATGTTGAGGATCATGGTTCGGAGGCTGATTCTATAATTATGAAATGATGGGGCGCTTGGTCGACGGGTTTAGGAGGCTGGAATGGGAATGAAATATGTTTTATTCCCATTCTTGATGCTTGGTAGACGGGAATCGAAATCAAAATATGAGTTTAATACCCCTAATTTCATAACACAACTCCCTAGGTTATCGCTAAACTCATTCCCCCCTCAATCAAACCCATTACCATTCCCATTGCCAAATATATACCAAACGCCCCTGAGTTTTAATTCATTACATGGTAATGGAAATAATGATTCAAGTGATAATGCATTTCGGAGTCACATATGTCAACGGAACAGTGTTCGTGAGAAATTTTGACTTTAAAGTTGACATTTCAGATTTTGATGGAAGAAATAATCCTAATAAAATCATGGATTAGAAAGAGTGTGGATTCAAAGAAATTTCAAAAGATCATAAAGTGAAATTTGCTGCTCTCAAGTTGAAGAAAATGCATCTATTTGGTGGGAGCACCTAAAGAAGCAACGAGCTCGTGATGACAAGCAAAAGATCAAGACGTGGTGCAAAATGAAAAAGAAATTATGTATGAAATTTTTGATAATTTATTGTCAAGATATTATTCTCAAATATCACAATCTCAAACAAAAAGATCTATCCGTGGAAGAGTGCATTAATGAATTTAAGAATCTCATGATGAGATATGATATTGCCAAAGGAACAAACTATCGCTCATTTTCTTGGAGGACTTAGATATGAGATTGGAAATGTATGCAAGTTATGAGATTGGAAATGTATGCAAGTTGGCTTTCAAGGTTTAAAACAACAAAAAGATTCAAGCCCATTTGGTGATAGTTTCTCTACAAGTGGTGGTGCTTCTAACCCTACTTATCTACTATAGATCCCATGAAGACTGAGAGATCACTTATGAAGATCATGGAGAATCTTTGGTGGTATGACATAGCCTCAATGCTACTTATGTTGAAGATGAGTCATCGCTTCGCGACAATATCTTTTACATTAGATGCACTTCTCGTGGTAAGGTGAGCAATGTGGTGTGCAATGTCATCATTAATGGAGGAAGTTGTAAGAATGTTGTGGCTACTACGATGGAGGAAAAGCTGAAACTAAAAATTGAACATAATCCTCAACCTTATAAGCTATCATAGTTTAGTAAGGTAATGAGTTGAAGGTAACTAAAAGATGACTTCATCAATTTTTTTTATTGGAAATAAGTATAAAGATGAAGATTGGTGCAATGTTATTACTTGTCATTTAATTTGATAGGAAAACTCATGTCGGCTTCAAGAATACTTAACTTCATATGAGACCGGGAGATGAATGGAAATCAACCTTCAAAACAAGGGATGGTCCCAGTGAATAAGCTATGCCATTTGGTCTTTCTAATGCTCCTTCTTTTATGTGGTTTATTAATCATGTCTTTAAACCATTCATTGGAAAAATTTATAGTAGCCTACTTTGATGACATTATTGTATATAGTTCTAACTTTAAAAAACGCTTGGAACATCTTCGGTAAGTTTTTGAAGTACTACGTGAGTAAAAGTTGTATGCAAACTTGAAGAAATGTCATTTCATTAGAGAGTATGATTTTGTTAGGCTATGTTATTTCCACGCATGACATCAAGATGGATGACAATAAAATTGAAGCTATTCTCAACTGGCCAACTCCTAAATCTCCCCATAATATTCAAAGTTTTCATGCTTAGCTTCCTTCTATCGCAAGTTTATTAAAAATTTCAACACTATTATTTTAACTAAATGTTTAAAAGGTGGCAGTTTCAAGTGGATGGAGGAAGCACAAGGCTTTGAACTTCTTAAAAGGAAGGTTATAGACGCTCCAATATTACAACTACCCGATTTTGATAAAATTTTTGAAGTGGATTGTGATGCCTCAAATGTGGGAATTGGTGGTGTATTTAGCCAAAAAAAAAAAAAAAGGTAAGCCCATTGCTTTCTTTAGTGAGATATTGAATCATTCTTGGCACAATTATTCTACATATGACAAGGAGTTCTTTGCTATTGTTCGTGCATTGGATTATTGACAACATTATCTCCTACACAAGGAGTTTGTTCTTATCTCGATCATGAAGCTTTAAAGTATTTGAACCTCAACAAAAATTGAACTCTCGCCATGCTAAATGGTTTGAGTTTCTACAAGCCTTCAACTTTGTTACCAAGCACAAGTATGGTGTTCTTAATCGTGTGGTGGACGCTCTTGCCAACAACACACTTTGTTGTCTGTTTTGCAATTAAAGATAATCGGTTTTGAGGTGATCAAAGATCTCTACAAGAATGATGTATATTTTGGTATGATTTGGAAAAAAAAATGCTTGAAAACTCCATTCAAGCTCTTCTTACGTTTGTGTTCCTGATTGTTCTCTAAGGCACGCAATCATCAATGAAGCTCATAGTGAAGGTCTAGCAGGAAATTTTGGTAGAGATGAGACTCTTGAACTTGTTCAGGAAAATTTTTATTGGCCACGAATGGACCAAGATGTCAAAAAATGTGTAGAACTTGTCGCTCATAGCCAAAATACCGGTTTATACACTCCATTACTCGTACCAACAAGTCCATTGAAAGATTTACATATGGACTTTGTGATTGGATTGCCTCGCACTCAAAGGAATAAGAATTCAGTCACAGTGATTTTTGATCAATTCTCCAAAATGTCACATTTAGTTTTTTGCGCCATGACCCTGGATGCTACACATGTAATGTAACTGATCTTTATTTCAAAGAAATTGAAAGATTTCATCGTATTCTAAAAATCATCAATCGAGATTCAAAGTTTATAAGTCATTTTTGGCACAAATTTTGGAGAAATCTTGAAATTCTCCAATATAGTTCTTCTCACCATCCTCAAACTAACGGACAAACGGAGGTAGTGAAATTAATAGGGGTTTGGGAAATCTTCTAAGTTTGGTAGGCAAAAATCCACACAAATGGGATGTGGTTTTGGCTCAAGCAGAGTTTACTTATCATCAGTCGACTAGTCAAACTACTGGCCAAAGTCCATTTGAGGTTATATATGGTAATAATCCAATCACTCCATTGGGTTTGGCTCCCATTCCTATGACTCATCATTTCAATGGTATGGTAATGAACAAGGGCATGCTAAATACATTAAGAAATTACATCAATAAGTTTGACAAGAGATTGTTTAGCAGAATTAGAAATATCAAAAAAGATGCAAATAAGCACAATCAGTTTTCAAGGAAGGAGATTTGATTTGGATTCACTTGAGATAAGAGTGTTTTCCTCGGGGTCGACATGGAAGTTGTAGCCTAGAGATGGTTCTTTAAGAATCTTGAAAAAGATCGATGATATTGAACCTAATTCCGAATCTTTTTCCAACCGAGTGAGAATGACATAGAAAAGTTCCAGAAGCCATATATCATTTGAAAGCCACATGTCTAATTTTTTTTTAAAAAAAAACTAACATAATCTTCCTAAAGAAAGTCTGAAGGATGTGCTGCTACTCGGAAATTTGAAATATCCAACCAACTTTTGGTATTCTTGGTGATTTTTTTTTTCTTGGTACTTGAAAACTAATAAGTCTTTAATAACTCTACCATTGTTACACTCACTTTTTCATTCTCAAGGCCTTAGGAAACATCAAATCTCATTTAATGCTTTCGACTTATCATGGAAAAATGTTCCAAGTCTTGCCTATAAAGGCCGTCTTTTGTATTATGGGAGAGGATACTTTTTTGGAGATAAAAAAAAACAAAGAAAACATATTTTCAGCTCTTAAACTTGTTAGAAGCTTTATCTTCTTGTATTTCTCTAAACTCTTTGGTGGATTTTTGAGAGTGGTGAGTATAGAGTTTTGCCTTGTGTTCCTCCTATTTCTCCTGCACTTTTTGGTGTCAGTTTATAACAAAATTCAAATTAACTTGTTCATTTCTTGCTCTCTTTTCTTAAATATAAATAAAATTGACAGGTCAGGAATTAGCGAAAAGTCATTAAAAACGTAATATCAAATATCAACAGACTTACTTGATAGTGCCATTCTCATCATCTGCATCCTCAGCAAATTGAGCTTCAGACTCCAGTTCTTCCAACAACTAAAGATTACACAATTAAGATAAAATCAGTTCACATATAATAAAAAAGATAATAGAGACAACCTCAATTTGGAGAACCAAACCTGCTGTTGAGCCAAAGCTTCAACGTGCTGACGGTATGCCGTGGTTGCAAACTCGGCATCCCATCCTGAAGAAAAAAATGTAAGTAAAAAATGGCATTCACTGATCAAGAGTATCAGAGGTGACATTATGTGGAAAATGACAAGTAAAAAATCATGATAAAGAAGACTTTTATTAGGATGCTAGACAGTTTTCTATAAAAGAGTTAAGAAAAGTTTCATTTGCCACGATAAAATTTAGTCTGATTCTCTATACAGCTCCTCATAACTTTCTTAATTTAATGCTTCAAATCGAAATTTGCCCATTTTCACATCAAATAATAGAAAGCATAAATTTGTGGACAAATGTGAAAGGATAAGAATTTAAAATTCCAAACAATTAACGTAGGTTGCTGTTCTTGTCCACAAGCTTATAATTCAAAAGGGCCAAAAATGGACTGAAAATATAAATTAAGAGCAAAAGTGTGTGATCATCAAAGTATATGAACTCCAACATCAAAGCAAACTGAAAAATGTTTAGAAAACATAGTCTGTCATGGCATGGTTGATGCTGGTTATAATTGCTCAACTAAATCTAGGTTATATCAGCATGGGTAAGCATTCCGCGCACAACGTCAAAACATATTAACAAACGCAGAAGCAGACTGTAGTATACTGCAGCAGTTTCAGACAACAGAAAAGACAATCCTAACAGCCAATAATCACGATTTAGTAAATCAGAGTCCATTTAGAAGAAAGATAACATCAAAGCTTACAAGGAGTGGGGAAAAAGAATCTTAGCTCATGCACCACAAAACTGAAGACTTGTAATTCAGTAAAAAGTTCTTACTTTCATATTTAAATGGTTCCTGATCTTCATCAATCTCAGCTTCTAGATCATCCTTAAATTTCTCGATTCGATCAAGCTCCCATTCTTGCTCTTCAACATTTGCCTGATATATTATAGCAGATTTGTCAACTACTGGATCCCAGAGTTCCAGAAATCGCATTGCGTATCTGTCAATTGGACGAAGCTGGTTCTCAAACGATGAACTCGCTTGCCCAGCAGCTGCTGCTGCCGCTGCCATCTGCTTAACATCAGCAAGCATGTCAATATCATCATCTTCCATTGTTAATGTGATAATCTTTTGTTCATTCATATTACAACTGGATAAGACAACATCATGGTCATTTTTTACAGCAGAACTCAAGCAGTTCTGCTCTTCTGCAGCTCTTTCATCAAGTTTAATGTCATCCCAATTAGCAGGCTCATCGTCCTCTGATCTACCAGTGACATCTTCAGTAAATTCTTGGTTATCAACAGCCTCTTCCTCTTCTAACTTTTTAAGGGCCATATAATCTGCTTCATCTTCAGCATGTTTGATAGCTGCTTCAACGTCTACATTAGAAAAAAGTGTTTCCACTTGATTAACAGAATAATCAATGGTGCTTGAGTTCCCTTTCTGCAAATTTTCCAGACCCAGACTTCCATGACCAGAAAATAGTTCCATAGGATCAAGTTTCTTGAAGAACTCCATATTATAGCTGCCACTCTGTATTACCAAATCATCAAGTGCACGCTTCTGGTTTGCCTTCTTCAATATATTCTCCTCAATTGTAGACTCACTAATAAATCGGTAGATGTGCACTTCCCTCGTCTGTCCAATTCTATGGCACCTATCTTGCGCTTGTTGATCCATTGCAGGATTCCAGTCACTGTCATAAAAAATGACTGTATCTGCACCAACTAGGTTAATCCCTACACCACCACTACGTGTGGATAAAATAAATAAAAAAAATTTGGGATTTGTATTAAAACGCTGCATCAATGTCTGTCTATCTTCAGGAGATGTAGATCCGTCTAGTCGCATGTAAGTATAACCATACAAATTAATGAAAGCCTCCAAGATATCAAGCATCTTAGTCATTTGAGTAAAGATCAAAGCCCTGTGTCCTTCGATTTTAAGACGTCTTAGCAGAACTGCAAGCTCCTGTAGCTTCCCGCAGTCAAATTGAATCAGGCGCCTATCAGGAAAATAAACTTGTTGCCGAACAATGGCAGGTCTAATAGGTGATAACAAAGGTGAAATGATCTCAGTGCATTCTTCCTTATATGCTGGATCCAGGAAAACAGGGGATCTAACTTTACTGCACCAGCAAACTGGAGAAGAGGAACGTGAAGCAGGAATTGCAAACATAAAACACTCTATTAGGTCATGTATTTTCTGAAAACGTTCAAGTGGTGAGAGAGTTATGTCTGCCAGTTTTGATGAAAAATTTAAGTAGCATGAAGTGCTGTTCTTCTGCTCATGAATATCAAAGACTGGATGTTTTACAGTTACAAGCTTCCTCAAATTAGTTCCATAGACTGGCTTCTTCTCGCACCGCAAGGAATTCCACCATGCAATTGAAGCTGCTCTTTCTTTAACTTGTTTAACTCTTTCCTCAAAGAGGGCATTCTGAATCTTTTCAAATATATTACTCCCATGATTATTCTTCTTCCAGTCATAGCTACTCTGGATAAATGAAAAATAGCCTGTAGCTGCAAGCCAAGAATCCTGGATCATATTCGATGAGCAAGCAATAGCGGTCACTTCATTGGTTAACCATGACGTCATGCAAAATTCATTTCTGGTGAACACAAAATTCAAACCACAGAGATCTACTTGAGAAAATGGGCCACTAGAAAATATGGTACAAATAGCAGAGCTCAATTGCATGTCAATACCAGGCATGTCAAATGAACTCACGATTGGACGGCCTTCAAAAAGGTCCGGATGGTTACAAACTTTGCGTAGCTGCATTATAACACTGATCATTGCAAAAAAGTTCGCACTGGCCAGTGTTGCTTGAGTTTCTGAGCTGGCAACAAAATCCTCGTACAAATTTCTTTGCCTTCTAGAAAGCCTACAATAAATCACATGCTCGTGCTTCTTTGGCAATTGTTTTTCAACATCTCTTTTTAAGCGCCTTAAAATGAACGGACGAAGTACATTATGCAATCTATCAATGACTTCTTTGTTAACTTTTTCCTGGCCCTCCACCATTCCAGATATAGGATTGCAAAACCAATCTTTGAATTCTTGATGAGACTGAAAAACATGAGGCATTAAGAAATGCATCAAGGACCAAAGTTCCATAAGATCATTCTGCAGTGGTGTTCCAGTCAACAGCATTCTTCGTTTAGAGTTAAAATTTAATAAAGTCTGCCACCTTTGAGATTTCCAGTTCTTAATCAGGTGAGCTTCATCCAGAATAAGATATTTCCATTTCTTTCGCTTAAATACTTTTGAATCCTGTATAACAAGCCTGTAGGTAGTTATACATATATGAAAGTAATTAGGCTTTAACCAACCCTGCCGTTTATGCTTCCTTTCCTTTGCACTCCCAAAGTAGGTTAGTATCTTAAACGCAGGGCACCATTTCAGAAATTCAGTTTCCCAGTTGAGCATGACACTGGTTGGTACCACAATGAGATGAGGGCCCCATATTCCTTTCTCACAGGCCAGGTGTGCAAGAAGAGCAATTGTCATGATTGTCTTCCCTAAACCCATTTCATCTGCTAGAATTCCATTTAACCTCTTTTCATACATTGTTACAAGCCAATCTAGGCCAATATGCTGATACTCACGAAGAGGATGCTTAATAAGGAAAGGGAACTTTGTCCGCACTTTTGTAGTTAAGAAAGTGTTTCCAGTTGGTTGAGCTGATCTTGCAGCAGCTGCAGCATCAGAAATTATAATTTCACTCTCCTTCCCTTCTATAATGCTACCGTGATTTATCTTCATCTCTTCCAAAACAGATTCTGATTCATCAAGATCTGGGTGATTGTCCTGTTGTTGTGCACCATCAAGCAATTTAGTTTTGCAATGAACATCCTCATTCACTGGGCAATCTTGTTGATCATCAGAACCAGAGGAAGAACATTCAGACTTCTCTGTGCCATCATCAATGCATGAAACCTAAACCAGCAATCAGGAAGTGACATCAGTTTGTTAAAAAGTATTACTAACTCACAAAGACCATTAAAGAATCATACCTTGTTGTACCTTGCAAGCAGCTCTTCAATAGGGATTTCACTCTCTTCTTGCAATAATTTTATCTGTGAAAAGCAGGGTGCTTGAGGACTACAGTAGATAATGAAAAATAGCAGCCAATGCCACAAAAAAAAGTGATGGAAGTTATTTGTTTTTTACGAAAAGAAATTCAACTCTTTAAACATTGGAAGATTATATAAACAGCCGAGACGTATAGCCAACGTTTAAAGTGATCAATATTTATAAGTTTTAAATTCATGGAAGAGAAATAAAGCAGCATCAAGATCCTCTAATATTGACCTACCAGAAAATTAAAGGGACACATCTGCCACACAGATCAGATAGCCAGGAAGAGATGTGTCAATATTTATGAAAAGTCAACCTGCTTTTGCAGATAGTAATTACATGCAATGGTTTTTGCAGATATTATTAATTACATGAACCTAGAGAAATATCAGAATCATCCATGTTTCTTATATAATAGGCCAGTAAAGCACATCATGTAATTTGGTTTGATCAATGAAATTATTTGACTAGTTGGCAAAGTTGCTGCAGGTATCTTGAAAAATGAAAATAAAACAAAAGCACAACAAAATCCCAAAAGGAACTTGCACCTCCTCAAGATGATTAGCGACTTCTTTCTTTGCCAAGTCTTCCTCTTCAGATATTGTCGCCTCATCATCCTAGACACAAGTAATACAACCAAAGCTAAATCAAGCAAATAGGAAATAAGAGTTGATGTGTTTGTTAATAGGCAGACAGGAAAGGAAAAAAAGCAAATAATCAGATGCATCATTCTTACAGTATAGAACACCTATCGGATTTGACAAACTGAAACAGATCTATAATATTTATTAATTGAGTCAAGAGACTGATCATCTGCGCATCCTAAGTTTCTGATAACCCAGAAACATGCCATATTTTGAGCTCATTCACCAGTATTCTCTCCAGCAAATTTGTAAAACAGAACTATGCAAATCGCCAAAACACATAATACTTTGTTATTCTCAGAGTTACCACTCCAAAATGTCCTCAGCACATCAAAAAGTATATCAAAGTCTATTTTAATCCAAATGTGAATTACTAGTGTTTCAATACCGCTCTCTAACCAACTCTGTAAATATGTGAAATTGATATTCCAGTAGCAAATATATAAGTAGCAAACTAATGCATAGATCACAAGTCACCAAGAAGATATTTAAAAAAAATAAAAATAGTAAAAATAATCTTGCCCCACATGAATCACAGAAACCAGTATTTCAAACTATAACATGCACATAGATCCTATACATCTTACTATGAATGAACATGAACAAAATACTACTATAAATTTTTCTTAGATAAACAAAACAATATTTTGAAGCAAATGAACTTTGCAATATATTAATTTTGCATACACAAGTTATCATACCTTCTCTTCTCCTACAAGATTGTAATCCATATCATCCTGTAAAAAAAACTATGTTAATTTTTCAGGATTGCATCAGCAAAGAGAAAGTATCATCCACAATTCATAACTACACATTTGATAATTAGAAAAGAATGCATCAAAGTAAAGAAATAAATGTCTTGAAAAAGAAAAGCACCCTTATTTGAGCACGCACAAACCAGTGGATCTAGGTCAACATCATACAGGCATATAGCTTACAAAAGGTTTCTTTGTCAAGATGAAGAATTTGATTAATATTATCTTCAATTTAAAGAATAAACAAAACAAGTATGGAATGAATGAGTTAAAACTAAAAATATTAAATGTATTTCTACTTATAATCATTCTCCTTATCAATCTTTGCGACCTTCTATATGGGAACCCAATGTTCCACTATTGGTAAGTGCCAAAGGATAGTAAATTTTTAAAATGAGGGACACTTAAGCAACTTACTGGTGTACTACACAATATCTAGGAGTGGACAGAAATCCAATGACACTGAATAGGCCAGAAAATTGATCCAAAGTAGCACAATATTTTAGGGTTTTGGATTTTGAAAAAATTGAAAATCAGACTAGAGTCCAGTTTTGGTTTACAAAATTCAAAAAATGAAATTGACCTGATTCTACATATATTATATATGCATGAGTTTAATAGTTATAAGATATATAAAAAGCAACATTGAATATGGAGAGAGAGAGAGAGAGAGAGAGTAAAAAACTATGAAATTAGGAATAATAATTGAAACAAAAACCAACCCAAACTATTCCCATAGGATCGAGTTCAGGATTATTTTACAGGATGAATAATCACAGGCCAGGTCAATTTTTCTCAAAGAAAACTAAGAACTCAAGTCGCTTGCACCAATGTTTGCTGTTGTGAGTATACCCCACCAAAATAGCATTTCAACAAGGTTACAGAAAAAACTGAAATATTAATAATTTACAATAATGGAAATATTATTAAAAACAGTTTCCGTGTCAATGTATTTTTGCAGTAGTTAAAGGAGAAACGGAATAAAATAGTTCTACACAAAGGAAACAGCAATTACACATTAAAAATAAGTAAATTGTCTCACCACATCATCACTGACATCTAGATTCGGATGTCCCTCTTCACACGAGTCAACATTTTCTGAACGAGGATTTGAATGTGATTTCTTGATAGTTAACTGTCCTTCAAAGGAGGAAATGTCTTCATTACCATTACTTTCTCTCTGCCATAAATTTGTAAGTTAAACAGATTAATTATCATAAGGAGACAATGATGATATCAATTCTAACAAGTAGCTTGATGGGAAGTATAATGCGTAAGTGGGGTACTAATTTGTCAAGATCAGAAACATAATTAAAAACAAAAAATAATAGATCACGAAGCTGCAGGTTATATATGAATAATCAAACCCCCTACAAGTTAGCAGATGATAACCAGTCTGACCCAAATACGAAACCATGATTTAGAAGCAGAAAAGAGTCAGTGCAACTCACATGAGAGAGCTGACTTATAAAATATTGTGCATGATTGACTCCAGGCGTAGGATGATCTGCATTTTCTGAACAATGAGAATTACCCAACAAATTCTCTGAAACATTTTTGGACCCATTAACATGGTTCCAGTATTCTGCAGAATCACTAACAAACAGAATTAATTGCTTCAGTGATAGAGATTTGGTTTAATTTATTGATGATCTTTCAACTTACTGACATCTCACCCTTACTCTGATCTTTTTGCTCAACAATCATAGTTGAGCTTTTATCGAAATCAGGACTCCCTTTCGTGCTAACTGAGAAAATTTATGTTCATCAACAATTTAGGGAATTTATAGGCAAAAAGCAGTAATTAATTAGCGTTGTCACGTAATAGCCTTCAAGTTTGTGCTTACAGTTATTTATTGAGTGAAAATCGTGAAGGTCCTCAAATGGAAGATCAGCTTCAACCTTCATGGCCTCTAGTTCTTCTCTCTTCTCTTCCTCACTAATATGAGCTTCATCCACCTCAATAGCATGCTCAACATCTTCCTGCGATAAAAAAAAAGGACCAGAGCGCAATGATCAAAGAAATAAAAACTTTTCAGTCATTATAATAATAACATAAAATTCAGGCAATAAGAAAATAGCAAAAATATCCTCTGTGTTTTCAGGTAAAACAAATTTTAGTACATTTAAGGTAGGAAAAGGAAATATAGTGCTATATCTAAATTTGATTGATACTTTGATTATAATTTGAGTTTATTATGCAAGTTGAGGCTTATACCTAGCCAACCCGAGGGTTTATTGGAAATTGGCCTGAACAAAGTTTAGGCATAATGCTAATGAGCTGACTTTGGTCTTTGGGTTTGGACACCTAGGGATGATTTAGAACTAAATAGTCTGTTATTAGGGTTGCAATTGTGCTGCTTAAGGCTTGAACAGGTTACAGGTTTAACGGGAAACAAACTAGACTGGCTTGAACATGTTTCACTGAATCTCAATCCCCCTAACTTGTGAACCCTTCAACAAGATCTGATTAATAGTGAAGTCAAGATTTAGCAGGCTAGCTTCAGTACTGACCGCACAGTTAGCAGTAAATCTACGATGGCTCTACATTTCTGGAAGATCCTAGTTGCAGCAGTGTTCGTCAAGCTTCTCCTACAAGTGGGCTCCTTCAAGGTAAGATCTCTTCCACCAAAGGTGGTTAGTATCATGATTATCCATGCACAAACCCTAATTCAAAAAGTCTAGCAGCAGTGTGAATGGGAGATAGATGATTAGCTATTTTTTTATTTGTATTGTTATGGTGATGGGGTAAGCTTGGTCAGAATAGGTGGTTTGGCCATTGTGGAGATCAAACAGGTATGTAAATAAAGTCCTTTGTCGCTACATGGTAGGTGATCGATGCTACCTCATTTCAAAAGGGATCAAGTATCGGTAATGCAGGAAACGATTTACAACACCAAGTCACTCAACTCCTAGGATAGTACTGTGTGTTCATATTGTCACCAACAAGATACAATGATGCTGCTACTGGGGGATTGATTGTTTGTCCGAAATGGACACTAAGAATGTACACTTTTAGGGAAGTAAGATGTGTTAACATTGTCGCCAACAAGCTATGATGACACCGCCACTGGGGGATCAGTTGTTTGTCCGAAATGGACACAGAATGTAATGTTATATTTGGATATTGTGGCTTATTCTTAACATCCTAGTTGAATATGATACCAGCCATGTTTGACGTGGTTGATCTGGATTGATATAGTTCACCATATATAATACAGATCAGTAGACCTGTGAAGGCTGATTCCAACAGCAAGTTAGCAATTGTCTTTGTGTCTATTCTAATCAGGGATCAGCAGTTCAAAGTTGGAACAACTTGGGTCGAGTCCAAAGAGACATTATTGGTAAGCCACATACTATGTGTAGTTTAATCTAAGATTCGAGTCTATGTCATGAAGTTTATAAATTAGGGTTTGATCCACGTGTCTGAGAAGGGCTGCAAGTTGCAGATACCACCTCTAATGAGAAAACAGATATTACCATTTTGACTTTTTTGTTTGCTTTGCTCTAACACCATTCATCTCTATCGTTATAATTAGTTATGTACATATATCGAACTCATCCTATCATCATCACAATGTAGATTAGAGTTGCATGCTAGATATATGAATGATGATGATGCATGAACATATTACTTGACATGATCCATCTGTCACACAAAAACCTATGGTATGGCATACTAGGCGACTCATGATAGCTGCACATAGTGAAGTGGTCACCAAATCAATTTGGAGCATGTAATTTTTTATACAGTTAACCTGTGATAGCCTCTACCCAATGTGATTATATTGAGGATTTATGATGTGGAATCCTTTTAGCCATCAAAACTAAACTATGGCCCAGAATTCTAGTTCAGTGACACTTTCATGAGCACCTAAACCATTGAGACGTTCAGTTTCTATTTAGCAGCAAAACATCTTTGAGCGAATCACCCATCCTAGCACAAATCTCAACCAATAAATGCTTTATCTTTAAAATTAGGTTGGGATGTGATGCATCAGTGCTATTATGGTAGCACCCAGACCATAGTCGAGTTTAAAAAGTACATAAATGTCCACAACTTTATTGCCATCATCCCATTCCTCCACAACCCATACTTACAAAAATTCAGCAGCTACTCACTACCACAGAACAACCTCGTCTTATCTAAGATAATGTATTTAGCTTAGGCATTTACCTTGTTGGCTTAAACCCATTGTTCTACTGTTATCTTCAAGAAGAGAAAGATCTCAATAGAACAACAAAAATATTACAAGCCCTATATAGATCCCTAACAATTGGGAAAGACTAGATGTATCTCATCCAGCAAAATTGACCTACATCAGTGATAACTCTTGCTAACCCAAAAAATAAATAGGTCAAAACATTACCTAATTGACTACATGAAGTAGTCACATTATATCAGAATAAATACACATAGTCAACTCATCACCAAAGAAACTTACAATATCATCCGCTGATCTGATACTAAAGTCAATGTCACCCTCCACCTTATCCAACTGAGTTGCTGTTAAACAAACTGTAAACTATACTGTGATAAAAAGAAAGTAAACATACGTGAAAAACAATCAAATATCAAGATTTGATGTACCAATTGTATTGACCATTTGATTGTTGACATTTTCATCATCTTTGAGTTTTGAGTCTACATCTACTGTTTTAGAATAGTGCATATCCACAAGATTTTCTGCTAGCATTGTGGAGTACCTGTAAGATAAGGTAGAAATACACATACCTCAAAGTTATCAAATTGTGATGTACCGAGAAGTTGTCAGCAAAAATTCATAAAGCAGTAGCATGTGCACAGAAATATATATACAACCTTTCAGTTTGACCAAGAAGAAAATCAAGCTGCCTATCAAGTGCTTTCTTCTTTCTTTCCTCCGCTTCCAATTGATACTTATAGAGAACCTAAATCAAACACCAATAATTGTTTAATTTGTCAAAGAACTGAGTAAGAAAAAGAGCCAAGACTAAATTATATATAAAATAGAAAAAACAAACTTACTAGTTTCTCTATTTTTGTCCAAAATTTTTTTACATCCTTTGATATATTGAGTGCAACTTTCTTCAGACGTTGCTCTTCTTCCTGAATTTAAGAAATGATATTATCAGGTTACATGCAAATCTTGAAAAGAATAAAATAAATAAATGAAAATTGCACATCATTTATTGAAATATATGTAATAACAAATCTAACCTTCACTTTTTTCTCTTCCCTAGTGGAATAATCCACAACACTCTTACTAGCTCTTATTGCAACCCTCTTTGCCTGAGCCAATTTCCACTTCCTTTCTGATTCAAAATCCTATTAAGAATGAAACAATAATGCAGGAAATAATAAAGATATAGGTTACTGAAGGGCAAAAAAGTGTTGTGTGATAGAATACAAACATTAAAAGATATAAGCTTACCTTGGATAACCAAACCATCTCCTCTAAAACATGATCCCAATGGGTCTTTGGTCGAGGAGGCTCCCTTGGCGCATCAAGCGCCTACAAAATAGGCAAGAAAGACAATTAACATTTAGAAGTACATCCAAACTATGCTGCGTAGTTAGAGATTTTGATGCAACTAGTCATGATATCAAAATAAACATAATCTAAAATTTGTATTCCCTTTTTTCAGAAACAAGCATCCATCAAGATCAAGTATTACAATGGAAGAAAAGAAGTTTCATAGAACACTCTTTTTCGTTCCAACAGATAATGTCACTTGAGAAAATTTTCTATATTGAGAATTTTTTGCCTTTTAGCTTTACAAAAAATATTGATGATTGTTTTTGGCAATCCACATAAACGATGCAATAGGATAAAAGAGGTGTTTGAGATTAGACTTGCTTGGTGTACCATTGATGGAGATACACTACGCATATAAACTTAAGCACTTTTTAAAACTTGAACCAACGCTATGCGCATGGTCTATAAAGGTATAAAGGGCAGCCCAGTGCATTATGCTCCCGCCAATGCAGTCCGGGAGAAGGGTTACGCAGTCTTACCCTACTTTGCAAAGGTTGTTTCCAAATACAGACGATCTATAAGACGCTTTATTTGGACCATGCCCAATAAAAGAAACTTTCCTAATACTCTGTCCATAGTGTAAAGACTCCATACTAGATTTCATTACAGTAATTCAAAATCTAATTAGGAGTAATATAATTGTTTATTCTTCTTTACTTCTAATGTAGATCGTCATTGACATGATAAGTAACAACAACCAACCAACAACAACCAAGCCTTATCCCATTAGGTGGGGTCGGCTATATGTGTCCTTTTACACCATTGAGCTCTATCTCCTACTATATCATCATCTATACTTGAATAAATTTTATCTTGTTTTATTGTTGCTAACAAAGATAAGTACATAAGATTAAGTAGGGGATAACGAGAGATTAGCACATAATTGAATATCCTTGTGGAAAGTGTGTTCTTCCTAATGTGAAAAATTGAATAACTCTATAAAATCTTTTTGTCACTTAGGTAAATGGAGGTGTATAGAATCTTGATAGCGAATGTGCACTGCAGATCACAGAACTTGCTGTCAGATGAAGAGGGAAGTGAATAATTCTTATCTTGTTGGGTTGAAGGATGATTTGACTTTGATCCACTAGGAATGAGGAAGGCGAAGAAGAATTAGTTCTCCCTGGTTAGCAACAGTTGTCAGAGAAAAAAACTACGAAAACAAAGAGGGTGACCACTGGAAAAATGCAATATTAGGAAGGGGGTATGGAGCAGTACAGGATAATGAGAGATTAGCACATAACACTTTAAAGGTTGGGTAGATGTTTGTAAGTGACACATATAGGATAGAGATTTCAAAAACAAATTTTGAACAGAAATGTCTAGTACATTATAGATACGAGTTAATGCATCCTCCAAATTTCAAATGTTATTTACTCATTTAATAGTTAAGAGTTTAAGATGATTGCTTTGTACAAATAAAGTTAGTCATGTCAGAGACACAAACACAAGAATCTACATGATTTTCAAACTAAATTTTATCCTGAATATAAAGTAGGCAACTAACTATCATTATTTTTGCCATTTATAGTAAGTGGTACTTGTAAGTGTATGCAATGTGAAAAGCTTCAGGAAAGATTTCCATAAAAAATACCATATAATGATAAGAATGGATAAAACACAAGCACGAATGCTAATGACTGAGGAATTTTAAGTATAACCTTTTGACGCCTTGCTCTTGTTTCGTGATCCAACTTTGATCTGGGACCCTTTGAGGCCATGATAATATTTTCTTGCAGGTAACTACCTCATTATGTAAGAAATCTGCAAAGGCATAATTCAGAAAATTAATAGTACATTAACTGAAAGAAAAGTTTAACAAGCGATATTAAAACAGAAAAATATTTCTGTGAGAAAAGTAAATAGTGCATTAACTGAACTATTAATATTCTTTCAAATCATGTTATAAAATTTAAACATTGAATTTCATGGAAATAGTACAATTAAAATGAAAAAACGCATAATGAAACCCTTTCATGTTTATGTGCATTTTACTCGTGAATAGGATGTTCAGATCAGAATGAGAAAGAAGCTGGTGCAACAATCCCGGAGAAGTAAAAGATCAAAAGGTTTAAGGCTCAAGAAGAAAGGTAGAAATAGAAATCTTTAGCACTGTGAGACAGAGGATTAAACCAAAAACAGTCAACAATTCATCTAACAGGAAGTGGTCTCAACAAATGATGCCAGGTGGCAACAAAACAGCCACATCATAAGAGAGAACATCAAGCCAATTAGAATTACGACTGATGCACTTCAAAAACTTGGGCATTCTGATAACAATTGCTTTGAAATTTAAAATTATATAGGAGGAAAAGAATAAAATGTAAATAAAAGAATACTCCAAACTGGTTTATCTATCAAGAAAGCATGTGGACAAGAAAAACAAACCAAAATCCAATAACACGCACAGAAAAAAAAAAGAGAGGTAAATCCCAAACAATAAGAGAAGAATTTGCAAACGATCATGAAAAATAAACCCAGTAGTAAGAATATTAAATAACTATAATCTGAATCTGCATGTCACACGTTCTAAACACAAACAACCATTCTGATAACAATTTTCCAAAATAAGAAACACCGGAAATAAAAAATAGAAAAAGTAAAACACGACGAAAGACCAAACACCGAGGAATGGTAAGTCCAATATTCAGTGCGGGAGAACAGTACCAGATAAACAAATCGAAAGTGGTCCGAGATACAAGGCACCGTAGGACAAAGAAACAGCGCCTTGTGGCAGGGTCGCCGAGCGCTACTGCAACCAGACACCGCGAGCTAGTGAGGTACCGATCCTCGAAGAAACCCACCACAGAAAGCGCCCAGAAGAAAGAGGGCCACGGATCCAGAAGAGGAGAGGCTACGCCGTCGATGACGAAAGGACGAGGACGAAAGGAGGGGAAAGTGCTAGGGTTTCCAGGGGCTGCGAAGGCGGAAAAAGAGAGAAGGAATGGGCGAGAGCGAGAAAGAGAGCAAGTCGAAAAGGGAGCCGATTTGATAAGAAGGCGTCGGGCATTCGCGAGGCAGCTTGTGTCACCGGACTCGTATCAACGGTCCACGCGGCAGCAGACGGCCAGGATCGCGAGTTCAAGTGACGAAAAAGGGGAGCTTACGGGGCGAAAACAGCTAATAAAATCTACACCTCAGGAGTTGGTGGACCCGGCAATTTTGACAATGCCAGGCAAGGATCCAATTAGCCCTTGTCGGGTAAAATCTTGAAAGATCCGACCCGGAATCGACCGACCCAGCAGGTCTCGAGCACTGCCGCCCCCTTTCCCGAGCTCCAAGCCTCCCGATTCCCCTAAATCCCAATTCTACTCAACGACAACGCGCGAGCAAGAGAACCGGAGCAAGAGAAAACAGATCGCGATCGGAGAGCGAAAAAAAAAAGAGGGAGGTAAGACGGAGACAAGCAAAACGGCTGCAAGAGAGACGACGAAAGACGGAGCGGAGGAGAAAACGAGAAAGAGAGAAGAGAAAGAGGAAGAGGAGGAAAAGGAGAGGAAGGGACTCAAACCTGTGAAATGGCGACCGGAGGTAGGATTTGGCGGGCGGAGCTTACTTCGGCTACAGCGTAAGGGAAATGGGAGTGAAGAAGAAGAAAGATATAAGGGGCAATGGAGGGTTTCGATATTTTAACTAGTACTTGATAAAATAACCCTCACTTTGTTTATTGTCCGACCTAGTAACTATAACGATTTAAGGATTGGCACTAGATCAAATAGAGTGTGAATATTGATAATCATAATTTTAGAAAAATCACATCCAGTAATCTAACGAAAGATGTAAGGGTTAGCATTCGATGTATTCGGTTAATTTAAAATTAATTTTTTATCATTTTTTAAATAAATTTAGTATTAATTCAATTAATTATGTTAATTCGGTATTAATTTTTTATAAACTTTAATTTGATTCGGTAAGTTAATATTAAATTATTTTTTAATTAATTTAATTAATTTACTACCAAATTCATCGAATGTATAGTGAATGAGTTTTTACTTCCTAATATTTCAACAAGTTTATGTATTTCAAAACTATTTATAAGAAAAATAAAATACTAAAATCATGATAATATTGTCTGAGATTATTGCAAAATAAAATCTATGACCAAATGATAAAAAAATAGATAAAATAACTTTTATTAAAATTAATATGTAGTTATTTTCTCTTAAAATTTTCAATCGGTTTTGACTTATTAAAAAAATTAATTAAAAATATATATAACTATTCGATTAAATGTAATAAATTTTAAATAATAATAATATTAATTTTTTTCATTTAAAAATTTCTTCAATTAATTACATACTAATTTCAAATATTTACTTTATTTTAAATAAATTTTATTTTATTTTACTATTCAAATGAGAGGGAGGGACCCGAACTTGTGGAATGGTGGGGCAGGCCGGGCTTCGTCGGCGATGGCGTGAGGGAAATGTGAGTGAAAAGGAAGGAGAAGGATATTGGGGCGACGGAGGGTTTCGATCTTTTAACAAGGACTTGATAAAATAACGCTCTTTTGTTTATTGTCCGACCCAGTATCTATAACGATTTAAGGATTGACACGGGGTCAAGTAGAGTGTGAATATCAACAACCATAGTTATAGAAAAATTCGATCCGTCAATTTAAAGAAAGAAGCCGAAGCGTGCAAGGTTGGCGGATTTTAAATTGAATACTAGGAGAGTTAGCATTCGATTTATTCGAATAATTTAAAATTAATTTTGTATAAGTTTTTTTATTATTTTTAAATTAATTCAATATTAATTCAATAATTATGTTAATTCCATAATAATTTTATAGAAACTTTGATTCGATTGATATTAAATTAGTTTTTAATTAATTACTATCGAATTAACTGAATGCTGTAATTTTTACTTTCTAATATTTAAACAAGTTTATGTGTTTTAAAACTATTTATAAGAAAAATAAAATAGTAAAAACATGATAATATTATCATATTTGTCTGAGATTATTGCAAGGGCAAATTATTTTTTTTTATTAAGATTGAATATTAATATATGTCAATCATATATACACAATAATTAAAAACAGTTTTTTACCAAAAGGCGTACTTAAGAATCTGTATATACCAAAAGGCGTACCATACTTTCAAATTTACCAAAAGGCGCATCTAAAACA